>PVHP010006820.1:36804-59200 GCA_004024765.1 Zapus hudsonius | reverse complement strand
GCGTGCACGTATCCATCTGCAGACATTTGTAAGCACACCTGTACAGTCAGGAACATACACATTGACAGGCACACATATTAAAAAAAGAATGGCACATTTGATACAATTAATCTGAATTGATATCATTATCATCATCCTCCAAAATCCATTTACATTTCAGTTTCTTCTTGGTGTTTTATCTCTGTATTGGACCAGGTATATAACAGCACACACATATCAATCTTTGTAATATACTACAGAGTAGTGTCACTCTCTTAAGACTTCTCTTTGCTCCAGCTATACATTCCTTCTTCCTTCCCAGAAAACACTGACCTTTCTACTAATGACATTAAGTTGCCTTAGAAGGTTTGTAGCAGTTTTAGATTATTTTTTCCCCTCAGTGACCAGTAGTCACCATTTGTTTCCAATGCCTTCTTCAAGGCTTGATAGCATATTTCTCTTTAGAGCATACTGCTACACTCTCTAGAGTTACCACATTTCATACCTTAACCTCCTGAAAGGAAACGTGATTGCAAAGATTTTGGTACGCTATATACAAGTTTATAGAAATCTCTATATGCTGTTTGTGTGTGTGAACAAGACAAAGCTTTCAATTAATTGTAGTACTGTGATTACTGGAACGAACAGGAAGGGTATATTTTCAGTTTTGTAAGAAACTGCCACACTGCCTTTCAAAGAGGCTTACTAGTTCACGTTCCCACCATGTTGATGGGAAGTTCTGTCATCCTGGGCATTGGCTGTCATCATTGGTTTGAGTTGAACCATTCCTACCAACATGCAAGGAAATCTCAGAGTTTTGATGGCAATTAGTAAATGACACAATGCAGAACACTTTCCCTGTCTGCACTATTATCTACCAGGTTTTGTCTCAGGCCTTGTGATGCTCTGCTGATGAGTGAGCATATTAAGGATGGTTATGATTTTTTAGAGTACTGACCCTTGCATCATTATTAAATTCCTTTTTCTTTTCATCCCTGGTAACATTCCTTGCTGAGAAGTCTGCTGTGTCTGATATATCTTTTCACTAGCATTAGCATGGAATAGCTTTCTCCAGACCATATAGTTAGTATGTTGTTAGATAGAGAGTGAGTTTCTTAAAACTGATGTGTGTGTGTGTGTGTGTGTGTGTGTGTGTGTGTGTGTGTGTGTAGGCAGGTCTTGATTTTCCATCAAATTTGGCAAGTTTTTTTATTTTTAATTGATATGAGTATTTGAATATTCAGAGTTTGGGGTTTAATATTAGGATTAGCAGAGTAATCTACTTTGTAAATTTTTTTCATTTGTTTCTTTTGTTCTTTGTTTCTCCATATTGTCCATTATTTCAAGCTTTTAAGCTATTACATATATTTATGTTGTTTATACTCTGTGATTTCACCTAGAAATTTTGATGGATGGTCCTAGAGAATGTCGTATTTATTTATTTATTTTTCTTCCTTTATTGTCCATATTTAGATACATTGAATGGGCCAATAATGAATCGGTATCCCCATTTCCCCAAATTTCCTCTTCCCTATCCCCAATCTGCTGGATATCCTTCTCCATGGGCAGTCTGGATCAGTCCCTGTGTTTATTTATAATTAACCAAAATTCACCTTAAGGCAACACTATATACTTCATAGGTGAGACAAGAGCCTTATTACAAAATATTACAAAACATTACTAATCCCTTCTTCCTGTTGCTTATGCATACATAACATATATCTGTATATATGCCCTAGCCATGCACCTCAAATATATTTTGCTATTATTACTAAAGAAACAGATCGGGCTGGAGAGATGGCTTAGCGGTTAAGGCACTTGCCTCCAGTGCCTGAGGCCCTAGGTTCAATTCCCCAGGTCCTACATAAGCCAGACCCACAAGGTGGTGGCCTTGATGCGCTCTCGCTTTCTCTCTCTCTCTCTCTCTCTCTCTCTCTCTCTCTCTCTCTCTCTGCTTGAAATGAATAAATAAAATAAAAAAAAATTAAAAAAAAAAAAGAAACAGATCACTCTTGAATGATAATTTCACAAGGTTGAGAAAGCTTCACCCTCTTTATTTTTTATTTCAACACAAAATATGTCCTTTCCTTCTCTCATTCATTAGCATGTTTCCTAAGAAAATGTCAAATATTTTTATTTTTCATCCTTTCACTTTCTCTTTGATTTTTTAAAAATATTTTCATCTTCTTTCCTTTTTTATTTTAAAAAATATTTATTTATTTTCTGAGAGAGAGTATGAGTGTGCCAACCTCTTGCTGCTGCAAATGAATTTCAGACACATACACCACTTTGTGCATCTGGGTTTATGTTGGTACTGGGGAATTAAACCAGGCTATAAGGCTTTTCAAGCAAGCATTAAGATCTCAACAACAAAGCACACTCAAAACTCACCCACTATGACTCAGAGAACTGAGTGGAAGAGAGGGCAGATAGAATGTAAGAGCCATGGTGGGGGAGAATATCCAGAGACATTGCCTCCTTCAGCAACAATACACACTGGGGTGGGGGAGGGAAAAAAAGCAAAGAAAAACTGGCTACCTCTGGTGCAGTTTATACCCCCTATCCTATGGACAGGTTCTGAAAGCGCATCGAGGAAGGACCACAGTGGGTATGGGACAGAAAGGAGGGAAACGGGGACACATTCACAAGATATGCTCATGCAATGTATAATCTTCCCTTTTAAAAATTTTATCTAGGGCTAGAGAGATGGCTCAGCGGTTAAGGGACTTGCCTCTAGTGCCTAAGGCCCAGGGTTTAATTCTCCAGGACCCACATAAACCAGACCCACAAGGTGGTGGTCCTGGTGTGCTCTCTCTCTCTCTCTCTCTCTCTCTCTCTCTCTCTCTCTCTCTCTCTCTCTCTGCTTGAAAATGAATAAATAAAATATTTTAAAATTTTTATCTATCTATCTATCTATCTATCTATCTATCTATCTATCTATCTATCTATCTATTTTGAGGCAGCGTCTCACTTTAGCCCAGACTCACATAGAACTCACACTGTGGTCCTAGTCTGACAATCCTTCTATCTCAGCTTCCTTCCCAAGTTCTGGGTGTAAAACAGAATGCCTCCCTGGTCTTACCTTTGCTTTATTAATGATTGTATGTAATGAGCTTACATGTAGGTCTTTTGTTTCAATTATTTGTTTTTGTACAACATCCTCCTTGGTATTTTCTGAGCTTTTAGAATCTGTCGTTGGTGTTTATCACTAACTTGAAGAAGTTTGCAGTCATTATTGCTTTGATGTGATTTCCCTGGTGCTATGCTTTTGGTGTTAACCCACAGCAAACTCTTCCTGGACAGTCTGCTCTTTCTTTCCATCTTTTTCTTTGTGCTTTTCAGTTTTTGAAGTTTCTATTTTCATATCCTCAAGCTCTGGGATTCTTTTTTCCCCCCTCAAACATGTTTCAGTCTACTAATGAGTCCGACGAAGGACATTCTTCATTTTAGTGACAGTGTTTTTGTTATCTGGAATTTCTTGTTGGTTCTTCTTTTAGACTTTTCTTCTCTCTGCTCATATTATCCATCTGTTCTTGCATATTTTCTATTTTTTTCATTAGAGCTCTTAGCATAGAAACCTCAGATTTTTAAAAAATCTTGTCCTTAAAATTTAAGTTTGCTGCCATAGGTGACTTTGGCTGTAACCTATGTTAGGTAATAAATAATAATGTTTCCCTTCTACCCAGGTGGGTTATGCTCATATACAAATACAGCAGAGTGGGGGAAGGGCTGGAGAGATTATGTCACTTGCCTGCAAAGCCTAAGGACCCGACCCAGGTTTTTTTTAAATTTTTTTTTATATTTTTTATTGTCCATAATGAGTTACAACATTTAGTGGGCAAAAAATGAGTTGTTATCACCAATTCCCCGCTGCCCTTCCCTCCCCACTCCGCTGGATAACCTCCTCCATGGGTCGTTGGATCAGTCCTTGTGACAGGTGACCATGGATAGCCTAGTATTCAGCCAGGTTCTCCTGGCCATGCCTCTGGATAATCTCCCCCACCATGGCTCTCATAATCTTTCTGCCCCCTCTTTCTCTCAGTTCCCTGAGTCATGGTGGATGAGTATTAAGGCTGCTTTAAGGTTGTGAGCTTAGGGGTCTTTGTGTCAAAAATCATTGGTTTCTGTCTCATTGGCTTATCCTGTGTTGTTTGAATGGCTGTGGCTGTGGGTCCCTTGTTCATCCCGTCATTCTCTGTTGGGTTCCATATGGATCCTCCATGATATGACTGTGGTGGCTCCTCTCTTGCCAGGTTTTATTTTACAATATTTTACTTTTATTTATTTATTTGACAGAGTGAGAGAGAGAGAGAGAGACAGACAGAGACAGAGACAGAGACAGAGAAACAGAGAGAATGGGTGAACTATGGCCTCAGGCCACTGCAAATGAACTCCAAATGCATGTGCCACCCTGTGCATCAGGCTTTATGTGGGTTCTGAAGAATTGAACTCAGGTCCTTCTGCTTTATAGACAAATGCCTTAACTGGTGAGCCATCTCTCCAGTCCCCAAACCCAAGTTTGATTCACCAGAACTCACACAAATCCTCCTGCTGGAGCTCTCTCTCTCTCTCTCTCTCTCTCTCTCTTTCTCGTTGCAAATAAGTAAAACATATTTTGTAATCCTGCAGTTGGTAAGGTTCTCTTAAAAGGCTTTATCCTCAGGACAGAATAACTTCGTTCCTCCTCTCCCTACTGGAAACACAAGGGTAGGGCTTCTCTCTTTCCCTTGGGAAGAGTTTATAGAACCTCTGAGGTAACACCCACTCAGAGACACCTGGAGATTAACAAGCTTAATGGCACTCTACTTGGCCCATCCCAGCACTACTCCCAGGGATGTCTGCTCTGGAGTTTCTTCTCTGGGTATATTGCGACTCCCTGTGTCAGCCTGTCAGAGTCTCCAGGTTTTAATGGTATGGGTGTCCTGTGATCACATTCCTCTGACAATCTGAAAACCTCTGGTGAATACTGTTTGTTGATATTCTTCTTTGTATTAGAAGAGAAGTGACTTCTGACCCCAGCATTTGCTGAACCAGAAACTCTACTCTAGCAAGTATGTTCACAATAACAATACATTGTTCCCCTTACACCCTGTGGTGGCTTGGATGTGAATGTGTGTCCCCATAGGCTCAGGAGTTTTGGATTAAGGTTAAGCTTTGTTTTTAAGTCTCCAGCAGCCTTTAGGAGGAGGTGCCACTGGGAGCAGGGATCCTGGGGTCCACCTCTAAGGTGTGTTTGGAGGTGGATCTGATTGAAAGCAGTTTGAACTCTGGTGGTTTGTGTCTGCTGGTGTTGGTGTTTTTCTGGCTGCAGTTGTTTCTCTCCACTTGGATCTATGTTAGTAAGCAGTGTCTTCTACCATTGATGGAGTTTCCTCTGGATCTGTAAACTGAAGTAAGCCTGTTCCTCCCATAAACTGTGTCTGGTTGGATGTTCATCCTGGCAATATGGAGCTGACAACACACTCAAATTCAAAATAAAGAAGTTTACAGTGCCAAATTGTTGTTTATTTACAAATAGGAGAGGAATATGTATTAATGCAAATATTTTATAAGCAAATAATTATTTGACCTACATTACAAATAAATCTGCAAGAAAGAAATAACCATATTGTTAGTACTATTTTATTATTTTTATTATTATTATAAACCTATCAGAGAAATAAGGAACTCATGTCTTTTATCTTGCTTTCCTTTGTTATGTTCTTATTATATATCATATTTTGCTATTAAATATGAATAAAACAATTTAGTAAAAAAAGAATGTCACAAAACAATGCGTATATAAAATTGTCATTTCTGAATTTTTTCTCTTCACTTTCTCATTGGGTGTCAGTTTTGTTTTTAGCCCTGATAATTAAGAGAGGATTTGTTCAAAGAGATGCTACTATTCAAGCAGCTTGCTCTCATTTTATTCCTTTATATAATCAATTCAAGCCATTTTGGCTGTCAATAAGATTTATTCAATCTTCTTTCTTCTTCTATCAACAAATGACACATTTTGCTCTACATGGACTATTTAAATTATCCCCAGAATTAAGAAAAATCACTTTGCTTATGTGCCATTTTTTTTATTGTAGGGAGCCCTTGTTCTCTCAGAGTAGCGAGACTGAGGTAGGAAGAGAAGAGACCATTGTGCCAAGGGTGGTACTATCTGTCATAATATGAATCATGAGGTTTGGCTAGGTATGGTGACTCATGTGTGTAACCCCAACCCTTGAAAGTTGAAGGTAGGTGGAGTTCATAGTCCATAGTACATCAGGAATACATAGTCCTCTTTAACTACATAGTGAGTTTGAGGCAAGCTTGGGTTACATGAAATCCTGCTTTAATAACCAAATACTTAATTAATTAATTAATTGGTATAAAACCAAAATTACTCATGTAGAATTTCCATTTTAAAGTAAACAAAAAATTAAGATACAATATGTGGTTAGAAGGAGAAAAAATGATTGTACATTGAATCATAATGTTCTTTATATGAGTAATTAAGTCTCAGAATATATCTCTGAACAATGATGATAGGAATTAATAGAGTCTAAGTGAAGCACTTTCCTTTTATTCTCAACAGCTGTTCATTTTCACTTAGTGTGCAGATATTTCCCCAAATTGACAAAAGTAAAATCATTCTTTAGGAAATTAATCACATGTGCCTCATTATTTCAAATCAAATGCTGAAGCACTCAGCTTCCTTCTCATCAGAGATCATCTCAAGGCACCTGCCTTGAATGTCTTCAATGAGGAGTGCAATGCCACCTTCTGGTTCACAGAGGGATCGCGTCTAATTGTCCCGAGTGTCACCTGCAGCCCAGGAACCAGATGCGGGTGTAAAAATGAAGGGTACTAAACAGTTATTTCATTTTTCTTACTATATGTATTGCTTGATCTGTCATTTACACTGGATATTGATGAGCTTCCTGTCCATGGCAAGTAAACCCTGCATGAAATGCAAAATACCCTTATAATTTCATATGCTAAAAGACATCAGAGAAGTTATCTGATTTTCAAAGTTTACTAGGGAAAGACACAGTGCTGTCAACAGGAAACAGCTATTAAAACCTACTGCATTCTGTTTTTAAGCTACATACTGCAGGTTGACTTACGCATGTGTGAACACTTCAGAAGTTTATTTTAATACATGTGCATAATTGATTTACACACATATATACATACACATATATATACATACATACATATATATGCATGTATAATTCTGTTTGATCCTCATCACAACAAATGTAACATTTTATGACAGAGAAAGGAAATGATGTACAAAGGGGACAAATCACCAATCAGAAAGAATGCCATGAGTATCAGGACAGACACTAACCTGGCATTGCCGTCTAATTTGTGTGTTCATATGTACGTGTGTATGTGTGTGAACATGTGTGTGTCAGAGAATAGTTTGAGGGTTTTACTCTTTCTTGAGTTAGGGCCTCTCCTTTTTTGCTACTACAAATACATGACTAGTTACCCCACAAGCTTGGGGATTCTCCTGACGCCGTGCCACAGGAACACTGAGATGGTCAATGACTGTGCCACCTCACATGGAGCATCCTGTGGATACAGGGGTCCAAACTCCACTTGGCAATCATGTAAAGCAAGCACCGTTGACTACTAAGGGACCTTTTCAGGCCCAGCCCATCCCAACTTTTGTTAAGTTTTACCACAACAAATTACACTCTCACGAATGCATTAACTATGTTTAAACTTTCCTTAGTATTAGGACTTAACTAATATGTCAGAAAATATCTCATTAACTACTAACTAACATATTGAGTTTTGTTGCAGAAATATATGTTATAATTCTTTTGAAAAAGTCTACTCACTATGTATTATGTGTGACAAAGTATTATGTACATTTGATTCCTACTAATCTTTTAGATGAATGTATTTACATTCATTTATATATATAAAATATATATCAATTGATATCAATTTTCTTGAAGTTTAACTCAATTTGTCCTTGATTCACAGGATAGTGACTATGTTCAATGATAATTATCCCATGAAACTTCAAATCATATTAAGGTTCTTTTTTATATTCCACTGCTGATATACTGTTTTCATTGCTGGGACAAAAAAAAAACCACTTGACTAAAAGAAAGGAGCAAAGGGTTTATTCTGGCTTACAGCCTTGAGGGGAAGCTTCATGGTGGCAAAGGGCAGAGGAAAGCATGGCATGAGTAGAGACTTGACATCACTTCTGCCATAGCAGGTGGAAAACAGCAGCAAGAAAGTGTGCTGGACTCTGGCAAGGGGGAGCTGAATATAACAGCCCTAAGCCCACCCCCCAGAAACACAAATCTTCAAGCAAGGCTCCAGCTCCCAAACTTTCACAAGCTGGGACTCAAGCTATAGACATGTTGGAAATCTGGATTTAAAATTTATTGATTAAAATGAGCCAATTCTTTCAGAATGACTTTTCTAAAGGTTAATTCTCTGGCTACAACATTTCCAGAAGCAATTGTAGTAGGATCTGGGTCTAAGCTTGTTCTAAGATGTTCTAAGATGCTTGTCTTTGCTCCACTCTTTGGTAGTATGAGAAAATGATGCTTAGATTTAACCTCAAGTGAATATTTCATTTCCGTGTAAAGCTCTGTTTTCACAGTTTTCTCATGATTATTTCTCACTAATTGAATCACATTTAACATTCAACATTTGTAGATATTTTGAACTAGGGAACATCAGGCTGATTAAGAAAAAGAAATATATGCTTCCTATGTACAATTTCCCAGATCTTACTGAAAGTCTAAAAATAATTGCATATTATCAATATTAAAGTAGTCTTTTAACAGAAGCTATGCTATAGGATAGTGTTACAATCTGATGGGATTTGTTGAGCAAATTTCAATTTTCACAATGCAGAGTTAACATGGAGATAAAAAAATGTGATGTTTTGTTTCATTTGTTTTATAAATGGAGTTTAAAGTGTTGTTTTTTTTCGAAGTAGGGTCTCGCTCTAGCCCAGGCTGACCTGGTATTCACTATGTAGTCTCAGGGTAGCCTTGAACTCACGGCGATCCTCCTACCTCTGCCTCCAAAGTGCTGGGATTAAAGGCATGCGCCACCACGCCCAGCTATCACAAGTCAACAGATCATTTGCCAGTTTTATGAATCCAACTAGCCTTGAGGAGTCTGAGCTCTATGAAGTTGAGTAATGTGTACTTATTACTGACATGGAGCATGTCCATTTATTTTTGAAAACCTTTCAAAATATGCCTTAATTAAGAGTGAGGTACCAGGAAGAGGGGACGGAGAAAATGTAATAGCCATGGTGGAGGAGAATATCCAGAGACATTGCGAGGAGGGACCCCAGTGGGTAGGGGACAGAGAGGAGGGAAACGGGGACACATTCACAAGATTTGCTCATGCAATGTATATACTTATTCATAATAAAGACATTTTTTAAAAGAGTGAGGTACCATATTGTTTCTTTCTGTGAAGAACTGAGATGCTGTTGCTAGATTTTCACAATATAGGAAAAGTACATTTTACTGAGTGAAAGTAAATTCAACCAAATATTTTGAGATAAAGATCAAAAAACAATATTTACTCCAGTCCTACCTTGGAAATAAAATGTTGTAATTCTTGTGGGGGCATATTTACACATATTGCCAACCTAAAAGGAAACAGTATGACATATTTACTAAGGACATTGTGATATTAAATACACCATTATATCAAATTGATTCACAGCATTTGTATATTAAAGTTCCCAGAACATTGAACAAGACCTGCCCAGGAGACTCCTTAGCACACCCTGACTACTGTCTATTTTATTTACATATTCTTTTCATTCTTTATTAATACACACTTAGGGTTAGTTAATTCTCCTAACCTTCTCTGCCCTCATCTCCATGTTCCTCTAGCTTCCTTTCCCACTCCTAGCCCTGGCGTTCTCCCTTCAACTTTCTTCTCATTGAACACCTGTCCCCTTCATTCCTCTTCCCCCGAACCCTCCGTGCCACCTCAACATGGGATACTTTCTAGATCCCTGGCATCTGCACACTCTTTCTCACATAATGAGACACACACACACATGCACACACACACACACACACACACACACACACACACACACACCTGCTCTTAGCTTGAATCTACATATGAGACAGAACACATGATGCTTGTCTTTCTGTACCTGTTATCTCACCAAATATAATGATTTTACAGTTCCAATTATTTTCTAGCATATTTCCTAATTGCATTTTATGTAAGGCTGAGTAGAAATCCATTGTGTCTGTACATCACATTTTCATTATCAACTCCTCAGATGATGGAGATGTAGGCTGAATCCAATTTCTTTCTACCACGAAGACCACACAACAAACACAAATGAACAAGGAACTCTAGAGTATAATGTGGAGTCATATGAAAAGTTATGTATAATATGGTAGGTGTATCTCCACACTGTTTTCCAGAGTGTCTGCATCCATGGTGCTGTTCCTTGACCAGTGAGAAATAGGATATGACTTGAATGGTTATGTATGGACCTATCACCTTGCTGTCTGCTCAAGTATTAGTTTGTAATATGGAATTTGGAAATTTGCCATAAATTTCTCCTTTCTAGAATTTGAAAATCTTTAGTTTTTCCTGAGCAACAGTGAGTATTTTTCCGCCAGTATTACTGAGAATTTTTTTCATTGGTATGTGGTCCTTTCCTTGACACATTGTTAAGAGAACTGGTTCTTTGATTTGTTTATTTAGTTCTGTTGATCTTTGTTTTACAGCTTTAAAGTTATTCTGTGTGGCTTCACATTAGTTATCAAACAATGAGGAAACAAAGACATAGTTTTAGAGTTAAAAGCCAACATAAATGCCCTAGATATCCTTTTAATAATTGGGTGATATGCTAATATAGAAATATATCTGCTACATATACCTAGATAATTAGATAAGAATAAAATGACCTTTCTTTTAAATGCATAGCAGGATTGCAATAAGAAAGAATCCTTAGGTCTCCCAAAAGAAGGAACTTAAATGAAGAACAGTGT
Organism: Zapus hudsonius; assembly: GCA_004024765.1. Classification (NCBI taxonomy): domain Eukaryota; kingdom Metazoa; phylum Chordata; class Mammalia; order Rodentia; family Dipodidae; genus Zapus; species Zapus hudsonius. The sequence continues at coordinate 48,227 of PVHP010006820.1, read as the reverse complement.
TTAATCTTTCACTGAGATTTCTCTAGGAAATTGAGGATTGTTCTTGGTTATTTAAGGATTGAGTTTTAATGAACGGACAGAAGCTAAAGCATTGGCTATAAGGGAGGAAGTTCAGTGTGGAAAGTGAGATTAAGTAGTTAGGGGCCTCAGAAGGCTGTCTTTTCAAATGTCATCCTGGAAAAATCCACCTGTTACACATGGAAAAATAAAGTTAAAAAGTTTTCAAGTCCCTCAGTTCTATAGAAAATTATTTTCCTCTGAGATTCTACAGTTTTATATTCAAATACATACCACACATATATGTATAATTAATGAGAGATATTCCATAGATTTTTGGATACAAGCTTTCACAATCATTCTATGATGTTTATCACCTGAAGTATTCTAAAAGGAAAAAAAATCATGAAAAATGAGTGTGTAATAAGAAACACCACTAACAAAACACCACATATCAGTGTGAAGTAAGAGTGGAGGCACATTCCCAGAGGTAAGAGAATGAGAACATGACAGAACAAAATTAGATTATTTATAATGATTATTTACAGATTACTAAAAATGTATTCAAACTTAACTGTATTGGTGGTCAGATGAAAAACAAAATTTTAGACAAGGTGAAAGGGAAAATTAATAAATGCAACAGTGGATATCAGGACTTCACACGAGAAGGATCATGCTATCAAAAAGGAAGGAAACTTTAAAAAAAGTCTCTAAAATCATGAACACAAACAACTCTTTGCAAAATATTAACCTAAAATTAATGAATTACAAAACAAAGATTAATGGAAAGTCATATTAAACCCAATTAGGAAGACATATACCATGATTATGTCTGGGATAAACATACTGATTGTGACATCTCTTTTTAATTAATGTAGAATGCTGTTGCAAATCAAATAGCATTTTGGCAATGTTTATGTTAACTTTTTGCTTTTAATGTAATTATGAATGACTCAAAATTGATGTTAATATTTTTCCTTTTAGTTGCTTTTGGTAACAACTTTAATTTTTATTTGTTCATTGTATGTATATGTATGTGGTGTGCATGTGTACATGCATGTGGGTTCATGTGAGGATGCAGGTGTGTGTTTATGTGTGTGTGTGTGTGCGCGTGTGTGTGCATGTGGTGGAAAGAGGTTATATGTTACACTAAATTATATATATATATATAGATATATATTTAAATATTTTATTTATTCATTTCCAATCAGAGAAATACACACACACACAGAGAGAGAGAGAGAAAGAGAGAGAGAGAGAGAGAGCGCACACCAGGGCCACCACCTTGTGGGTCTGGCACATGTGGGTACTGGGGAATTGAACCTGGGACCTTAGGCACTGGAGGCAAGTGCCTTAACCACTAAGCCATCTCTCCAGCCCCCTAAATTATATTTTTATACTTTACCTCATTTTTTGAGTTTGATTATTTCTGTAAGCCTGGATCTCACCCATTCAGCTAAACTAGCTAACCAGTAGAAGTTCTTCCTTTCCAAAACTTAAATAACACACATGTTCCACAAATCCAGCTGGGGATCTGGACTCAGATCTTCATGCTTAGTCAACAAGCACTTTACTGACTGAGCCCTCCCCAATTAGATCAGTCTTCAATTAGCACAAGGTTAAATTCTTAGAAAAATGAATTATAGACACTCATGGCATAGGTCAATTTGAAATGAAAGACTACGTATGATTGATGACTTAATGAAAGGTACTGGAACCGTGGATATCTACATAGCAACAATGAAAAATTATAAGAAATCCTTATTTAATAGTAGAGAAATGTCTTAATTTTGACTAGATGGATTTCTAAGAAAAATAGTAGAATATTATATGACTTTATAACCTCAAAAGAATGAATTTTTTAATATTACAAAATATATAGACCTTTGGAACATTATTAAAAATTAATTAAATATTCATGCTTAAAATAAGCATATTTAGTCATTCAATCAAACAGAAATGCCATTGATTAGAGTAAAACTTTTGAAATCAAAAGTGTGTACAGAGAGCGAGAGAGAGATAATTTCTGAAGTTCATAGGAAAAATACATAAAAGTAGTTAAGAATAAAATATGAATATATTCCTGAATACAGGCTCTCCTGCATAACTATTTGAATGGTGCAAAATAAACTGTAGAGTGATATCTTAAGTCCGTTTTAATAGGCTTTGACAGCAACCAGTTTTTATTAGCTGAAACTATGTGCAGCGTGCAGATTTCGATGCAGTAGAAATGTGAGTCAAGAGAATGAAAATGTGACACCATCAAGTAGAGAAATAACACAAGATGCTATATAATATTTTCAGTAACTAAGTTTAAGAAAATGAAAAAAAACAGGTGTAATTAGTTTAAAATATATATTGGAAATATTTTCAGTTCAATATGTGATGATTTTATCATGTTTTATGGGCACATGATCTCTATATGTAGTCCAAGCTTGCAATGAACTCTTGGCAATTCTCTTGTTGCTCAGATTTCCAACTACTGAGATTAAAGGGATGCATCACTATTCCCATCTTATGCAGATGGTTAATGAGCTGCTGTGCATTCATCTTTATTTATTTATTTTTGGTTTTTCAAGGTAGGGTCTCCCTCTAGCCCAGGCTGACCTGGAATTCACAATGTAGTCTCAGGTTGACCTCGAACTCATGGCGCTCCTCCTACCTTTGCCTCCTTAGTACTGGAATTAAGGACATGCACCACCACATGATCTAAATTTACACAGTCCATGGTATATTTTATGTTTGTACAGAAGCTACACTTGAGGAGCTCCATAGCCTCCAAGGCCAGTCAGTGATAAGGGACAAGGCAAGGCATCTGCACTCTGCAGAAGGAGATGCCTCAGTTTGCTAGGTAAAGAGCAGCAGGTACATTGCCAACCGGCTGAACTGCTGAGGGTGGAAGCCCAAAAGTGTTCCCAACTGACATGTTCCTCTTATGCTCGCATTGTCCACAGCCTGTGATATTGCTCCTCAGAACTGAAAGGAGCCACTGGTAGCTTAAAGCAAAGCAAAACAAACAAACAAAAAACTGCATTCCTATGCTCAAGAGCTCTTTGGAATTAGGATTTTGTCTTGCCCAAAGCCAACCAAGCAAACATACAAAAAAACAAATAAAAACCCCCATCCACAGATAGCCTACTTTTTTTTCTGGCTCCTGTTCCAAACCTAGAGGAGGAAGGATGGGTGTCCAGGGAGGAGGCAAGGGACGGATGTGCAGGATAAGTGATGCTGACCTCACTTCCTGTCCTGATTCAGCCTTCAACAGTGATTTGTTTAGGATCTAAGAGTGTCTGGAAATACTCCAGGAGGGTTTGTTCAAGAAAAGTTCAATGCAGACTGGGGAGAAGGAATACAATTTCTATCTACTTATGCTCTACCCATTCCAGCTTGTTCAATAAACCAAGTTGACATATATCAAGCATGGATGAAACCAGAACACAGACATTAGATGTTCCCAATGCGGTGACAGAATAACATCTTCTCCAAGCGTACACTGTCACTGAAGTTAGAGTTTTTCTGTTTCCTTTGTTTTGATGAATAGCACCCTGAAATAAAATTACTTGTTAAGTGTTTGATATTTCCTTTCTTCTCAGAAGCCACAATTTTCCTAACACCATGAAATCCCCCAAAAGATAGATTACTCTATTTATTTAATAAAGCTTAGCATTATGCTTAAATTTTAAACATCTGCTTTCACATAGATACCATCTTATCACATAACCTTGCAACAAGAAAATAGTAATATTTAGAATTTTTGTAATTTAATTCATATTATGAAAAAAAATTTATCAGTTCAAATCAGTGTGACTTTTTAATGACTGTTTGAATAGTATATTTTCTGAACATGTTTTGAAAATTATTGTTCTCATTTTTGGACTAGCATCATTAGCTTTTCAGTTTGTCTAAAGAGAGCAATCAATGCCAGGGTTATTGTTTTTTTGTTTTGTTTTGTTTTCTACCATCGATATTTGCTCTAATATATCTGTAAGAAAATTATACTTCAAGTTCTAAACCTTTTTTTCCAGATTAATCATACAATATACTCTGAAACCACTAAAGATGGATTTCTCTATAGTTTTGGATTATTCATTCCCTGGCTTTTTCTACTCAAAACTATCTGAAATGCTCAAGTGATGTTGGTGTTTGGAAGCCTAAATTTGATTATTAACTCAGCTATCAGCACTTTCTTCATAAATGCACAATTATCGTGGCACTTTTATTCCCATGTGGGAATCTCATATAACTCTTCCATTCTGCATATCCACTTATTCATAATCACTCAAATATTCTAGTTCACCAAGTTGTTGGATTAAGAACAAAAAGACTCATTTAGTTACAATCATACCTTGGAACAGAACAAAAAATCTGAGTCCCCTTCTTTTTAAGGTTGTTAATTATGTTACCAGGAGAAGTCTAATTTTTAGGGCTAAACCTGAAAGCGCCATAATTTTAAAAAGTACCAAAGTAGTGAATATGATCAAAATACATTATGTATATATAAAATATTATAGTGGATCCCAGCATTTTATACAATTAGTATTCACTAATAAAAATGAATAAAATGAGGGCTGGAGAGATGGCTCAGCAGTTAAGGCACTTGCCTCCAGTGCCTCAGGTCCTTGGTTCAATTCCCCAGGACCCACATAAGCCAGACCCACAAGGTGGTGGCCCTGGTGTTCTTTCTTTCTTTCTCTCTCTCTCTCTCTCTCTCTCTCTCTCTCTCTCTCTCTCTCTCTCTCTCTCTCTCTCTGTATCTCTGTGCTACAAAATGAATAAATAAAAATATTTTCAAAAATGTATAAAATGAGTTATTATTTTCCAGGCCCCCTAAGGACACTGTTAACAACATAAAAAATTCCCCTTGTCCACCCCCCCTGACAAAACCAAAAACTGTTGCTCACTAGAACTTCTTGTTTGGAGTGATAAAATTTAGGAAAGAGGAAGCGATGGCTGTACAATGCTGCAAACATAATTAGTGCAATTAATGCCAATGAAATTCATAAAATGCAAAAAAATGTACTAAGATAAAAGCTACATCACACTTAGCATATGTAGCAATGATTCATATACTGAAAGCTTTAATTATCTAACATACAAAGAGGGAAGTTGTACATAGTTTTTGTTTGCTTGGTTGAATTCAATCATTAGCCAAAATTTCCCCCAAACACAAAACTTTCTGAGAGTAAACGAAAGTTATGGTACCTGGTCTAAGTTTTAAAAAATTATATATTAGGGGTATGATTATGACGGTGTTTTAGAAAAGTATATCTCAATGTTTAAATTTGGTTGTCTTTTTATCTTAGTAGTTTAATTTAGTTGCCCTGAATTTTTTCCCCTGTTAACCAAAATTAACTTTAGTAAATATTAGAACTAAGCTATTCCGGGCTGTCAGGAAAGTTCAGACATACATAGCCAAACTGTGGCAAACAGGGATGAACTGAGGGTCATTGCTAGTTTGACTAATGATATTCTGACAGGTCAAAAACCGTTTTAGTGTTAGAAGGAATTCAGCATTTTTATCTGTGTGTGTGTGTGTGTGTGTATGTGTGTGTGTGTGTGTGTGCTCAAGCACACATGTGAGTGTGGGTGCAGGTTTTCAAACTTGCATAGTAAGTACCTTTACCCTCTGAACCATCTCCTAAGATCCAAATTCAGTATTTTTATTTGTAGTTTTCTTCACACTATGAAAATAACATCTGTTCACTGTGGACAATTAGAAAGTTGTATGAGACAATTAAATTCATTTGTAACCATAATACCAACAGTAAATACTTGTAGGAGATTTGCTTTTGCTCATTATTGTTAACACCACAAGCATCACAAAGAGAAAACTGGACTTAGATTACTAGTGATATATATATTTCAATTACCTATTACTTACTGTTAGTTTTCCAGTCCTTACACTATAATTTATTTTTCTTGTATTTAAAACCCAATATATGAAAATCAAAAGCACCTGCTTCAGTTTGTATCCCCAAAGAAGGGAGCTGAGAGCTGAGATACATCACTGACAATGAGTCTGGGGTCTTCTCAGCCATGGCCATGGCCAGGGACAGGATCCTCAACCAGTAGCAGCAGAAAAGCTTACTGCCATTCAAGCAGACCTGCCTCAGACACTGAAGAAAAGCCTGTGATGAGATTTCACATATGTTACAGCCGTTCAGTTCTACCCCAAAAGAAAGAGGCGTGGAGTCAGTAAGTACCTGGTTTACAATTCTAGTCCACATCCACACTATTTGTTCGCAGTAACACTGTAATAAAATACAGTTACACAGCGTTGTTTAAATTTAGGCTTATGTTTAAACTTAATCTTGTAAAGATTAGATACTTCACCTGCAAGTTTTCATTGTCCCTTTGCAATTTCAAGTCTAAACTTCTCTCTGCTCAATGTGTACAGGTATTAATTCACTATAAAACCCAATTTTCCCATAGGCCCATAAAGAAAGTTCCACAAGCACATAAATTAGCAGACTCCGATTTTTAGAAGCATGGAGTATGCCCGGAACAAAACAAACAGAACAAAGATCTAGTCTCTGAATATTTTTTCTGTTGTATACTTGATATGAGGACATAAGGTTATAAATAAAAATATATACATATTGTTGAGATAGTAACAAATATTCTATTAGAACTATGGCCTAATGCCATTGTTGCAGAGCAATTTTCTCTGAATTAAAACATTCTTTCCTGAGAGGAGCAAGGGAGTTTCTGTGACTCAGGAAGCCAACAAGTCTTAGACCCCAGCCTAAGGCTATATAAAGGGAGAACAACTTCTTGGGGAGACTGAGTAGCTGCCTGAAAGTCATGCAGTGTTCTCAAGACTCTCCCACCCACAGAGCTGCCTGCATTGTGCTCCAGAGATGCAGCTTCCATAGGTGGTCACCTTGGCTGGGGTGGGCTTTTGGCCATGCAGCCTTGGAGTCATCATCATGGCTCCTGTAATCACCTCCTCACCCTGCTCTGTAAGCAACACCAATAAACTCATCGTTTCAGCAAAACTGGTTTTGGTGTCATCGTACTTTGGTCTCTTGTCTGAGCACGGTCGTGGGTGAACAGATGTGTGTTCCATGTCCACATCAAAAATATTTTCCACAGCAACCATGTCTACTCATTGGCAGAAAAGGGCATTCGAAGCCAAGAGCAGGACTGGGATGCAGTTGTCATTCAGTTAGGGTAGTGAGTGCTAGCCACTCTCTGAAGACTTGTGGGTCCATAGCTATGATCAGTTCAGTTAGAATCTAGCTGCTGGAGCAAATGTGATGACTCCTATAGGTAAGCACAGACTATCTAGGAGTCCTGGAAAGCCAAAGACATAGACATGAAAAAATATTTTCCATTAAACACTTGCACTAGGCTATCTTGTCTGTGAAAGACAGCATGGCCAGGCTTGTTTGAAAACTATTTCAGTTAACACCACTGTAGCAAACCAAGGCAGGCCTCTTTCCATTCTTGTCCTGTGTTATGAAAACAATGACTCACGAGGAAAATGTGTCAGTTTTTGGTTTTCTCCAGTGCTAATTTAGGGTTCCTGGCCTCAGAGTGTCAAATCAAAGCACATTTTAATCCCCCAAAAATAGTTAATGACTGTGCAAAGAGAAAGAGATCAATATTTTAAAATAGCCATGTGACTAGATGATATTCCAGATACAATGCAAAGCTCTAGTCTGTGGGAAAATTTTCTTAATAACCGATTAATTTCTAAAATCTACCTTAAATTCTTATAATATTTTCAGTATAGATTAAAAACATACAAACAGGGCTATGAAGTGTTTAGACATTGATGGTTCTTGTTTAAGAGCCTGCCAGCCAGAGTTCAACTCCTTCAGCATCCGGGTTTCCAATGAACCTATGTCAGTCAATGGGAGTGGTGTACGCCTTTGTGATCCTATTGGGAAAATGGCAATGGGGAACAAATGAAGAGAATCCAGAATCTTGCAGCCGGGCAAACCAAGCAAAGAAAAAAAAAATCAAAGAAAACCCTATGTCAAGTAAGGTAGAAGGAGAGGTAAACACTCAATTTGTCCTCACACCTCCACATGTTCATACTGACCGTGTGTCCATATACATATCATGAACACACACACACAGTGTGCATACACACAAAGTGCACACACACACACACACACACACAAAGATATAATACAAAAGACTCAAGAGTGCATTAAGATGTGGAATTAGAAACTATTAACAGGTAAACCATCCTTCCTCCCTTGCTATCCCTCACCTTCCCGTCTTGCCTACCCTGGGTACTGCTCTCCCCACCCCCTTCTTCCTTTCTCTTCACTTCCCTTTTCCCCTCTTTCTTTCTGAGACAAGGGAGCTATGAAGCCCAGGCTGGTTTTGAAATCACAATACTCCTTTTTAATCTTTCCAAAATACTTGGAATTAGAGGTGAGCACAACTGTTCATGGCATAAATATTAACATATTTCTAAGAAGACCTGGCACATAAAGTGTTTTATAATATACAGAGACTTCTATAAAATAATAAAGTCATAACATAGTACTATATATTAACTATAGGTTACCAATTTCACACATCAAAAATTACTATACTGAGAATATATATGCACATAATCTAATACAGTTATGTTCATGTACATATTAAACAAGCTGGATACACAAGTAGGAAATTTAGCTAACGTGGCAAATGGCTCTGGTTTTGCATGCATCCTCTATGGATTGATCTGAATGGCTTTTTAAATGAAGAAAGCTCATTCCCACCATTGCTGACATGCTTTTCGGGATTCTTGTCTGACTGCTGCCAACCTGAATCCCTAGACTAGAATAAATACAGAGCCATCTGTTCTGGCGCAGCCTCTGCGACCGTCCTAGGCTCACTGAAGTGATTGTCTCTATTACCTCGGTGCTCATGCTGAGCCCCACTCCGTAGCCTCTCTTGGGTGCAAAGCAAGTCTAACTTGTATCACAAATATAATTAGGTTAAGAGCTTAGTAAAATTCTATGCACCAAATTAGTTTAACATTTGTGACTCCAACCGTCCCAAAGTGTTTATTGGTGGTTTGAATGTTTTGCTCTGTTCCTAACAATCTCCACCTTCATGAGGAGAGGACTTTGGCATTTAGAATATTGGCGTATCTTTAGTTATTTGGAGAGGAAATCAGGGAGGGAATTATAATCTATAGAAGTCAATTATGTTAAGCCTCAATTTTAACTAAGTGGTACTATGTGCTCTCCATTTTGCGACTAGCTTTTCCGGCCAAGAAGATTTTTTAATCAGTACGAATTCAAGCATGTACTCAGGGTGGTCATGTGGATGACAGGAAAAGACTATCAGTCAGAGACTGTGAAGCAAACTAGATTTTACTGGCATAATGTAGAAACTTCTGGGCTGCAAGAGACTGTTTTGATCAAAAGCTATTCATATCAGATGTAAATAAATTGACAGTAATGTGAGGATGCCAGGGCTGATTTCATGAATAACAACCTGACAGTCCATTCTGTTACTGACACAAGTTATATGTCTCATAAGATGACAGGAGGTAAGAAGGGTAAAAAGTGAGCTGCTTACATAGGAAAAGATTCAAATAGTTTGTCAAATTACAAAATAAAAAATGTAAAGGCACAGTATTAGAAAGCATTGGGAAGATGTGATTTCCATAAGCATCTGTTAATTGTTTGTAATGTAAATCAGACAATATAGGAACAATGAACACAGAACTGAATGCCTGAACAGAACTTTTATCATTGCCCTAACAACACAGAGGAGGACACCCTGCAGAATGATGAGTGTTAGACAAGATGAAGACACATTGCCAGAAACAAAGCTGGCTTGATGGTTTAGAAGCCAGCAATGGCTGAGAGAAGCTAAGTGTCACTAAAAAATAGTAATGTTGTGGTTTTCAGAAGTCAGGGGTCTGCAGGTTAAAGTAAGAGATAGGTCAAATAAATTGGTGACAAGAAAAAAAAATCATAAGGCCCAGACATTTGGGAGAGAGGTTCCAAAAATTTAGTTGGGATAGAGAAGCCTAGGAAGTTGGGAGACAGGATAGAGAGAAACAAAGGAAAACATGGTAATTGTAAGTCAATGTGTCATGGGGAAAAGAGAGACATATGACAGTCAGAATACATATTTAGGGATCCTAAACTAAATTCCTTTTCTTTTTAGCAAATGAGAGTAAAGTAGTGGTTAAGTTACTAAGAAGTGTACAACAGTGTCACTTATGCTAAAGTTGAGCTAATATGAGGGCAGAGTGTTTGGTGCCTAAAAGGACTGAGTGGACATTCAACGGAGGTGCAAACTCTCACTAAGTCCAGTCCTTCTTCCAGTCTCAGCTCCAGCAGAGGTGCTATTACTCTCTGACATGTCCCTGAGTGGATCCAGGTGATGAGCATTGTGCACTTTATCCACAGACAGCCTCTGTAGAGATCTCAAAGTATGACTCTTCAAATCAGCAGCATCGGTGCCATCTGGACACTAGGTAATACAGAGTTGCCAATTATATCCGGGTGACTAAGCAAGAAATTCTGGCAGTGTGGCCAGCAATCTGACTTTTATAAAGTTCTCCAGCTATACATATGCACATTGCATAGGACCTCAGTCATATGAGAAAAAGACATTAGCCACAGGTAAGAGGCAACGTTGTGATTGAAAGGAAAGCATATTTGTAGGTCCAGCTCATGGAAAACAGAGTGTCGAAGAGTCTGTATCAGAGATGCTACTCTGTGATGAGAGTTTGGAACGTGGTAGTGGATCCTACGCTTATCCCCTAAGAAACAAATGTGCCTTCGATTTCCACTTTTGCTCAGAAAAACACCATTTTAGCAAGTACAAGAGGCAAGCTGCACATTTAATAACATAGAGATTTTTAGTGAGAAATTCTCACAATCTTATGGATAATAGAGCACAGCACAAGTTAAAGAGTATTTCAGCCTTAAAAAAACAAAAACAAAAAGCCTAACTAAAAGGAAGAACATTTCCCTAAACCTTAAGTACTAAGCACACAAGCCCCATCTAGTGGCCAATAGTTCATTGAAGGATCCTGAAAGGGTAAAAGCTAGAGTCCCAGACACTGTCAATCTCTCTTCCCATCAATGCGTCAGTGCTTAAAGATCTGAACTACAGTGTACAAGTATCACACGATGCCACCATAAGCCATCTTTTTTTAAAGAATTCACTCCCAAATTGCAACATAATTCTAGAGTAAAAGATTTATTGAGTTCCAATTATGTGTCCAAACCTGTTAGATGCTTCTGTATACTTACAGATGCAGTGTGTTTTACATAGACATAGATGTATATAGAAATACAGATGCAGTTATAAGGCATCAATGGATATGTAGGTATGTAGGTATGCATAGGTATACACACACACACACACACACACACACATATATATATATATCTATATATATATACATATATATATATATATATATATATATATATATATATATATATATATAT
>PVHP010006820.1:0-36704 GCA_004024765.1 Zapus hudsonius | reverse complement strand
CACAGTGTGTTGGTACTATGGAATTCTATGTTTAATTCTGTTACAGAATTTTTTTTTTATTTTAGGCCATTGTTGTTTGCTCTGTCTTTCAAATAACATTTTAAGCTCTTTGAGGACTTAAAGCATTTTATGCTAATCTACTTGTTCATCACCATTGGGCACAGTAGAGTGGTTTATAGTCCCTTATAAAATAAATTCATGAGTATTCAATCCATGGATGTAGTTGTATATGATTCATTTAAAGTCACCTTTGTATTACATTTAGGTGCAGGATTCCATTTCTTATCAGTGAAAAGGAATTTCATCAGCAATTATGGGATCATGAAAAGATATCTTAGGATGGCCTTTCTTATTCTACAGATATTTTGACACAAAATAAAAATAACTGCTGATTGTATCAAAGGCTGTGATAAAGAGTGAGGAATGTAGAGATAATTTTGACAACCTGTCGAGGATGGTTAGTGACACTGGCCTTGGGCTCTTTACATTTGAAGAGTAGAAATGACATTGTTGGAAGCAATACGGAAGACTTTAATAAACTGAGTCTTAAAAGAATATATTCAAGTTGAATGAGAAATTCGAATGGAGACATTTCACTGAGAATAAACTAAAGAAAGGATAGTTGGGGTTTTAGGCCAGTGCCACCTGTACCTAGTGTGCTCAGGGTCCTGAACAGGAGCAGCACAGCACGGCCAGCTCATACCCCAAATTCACAAGTCAGCATTTCACAGCAGACAATGAATCTTGGTGAAGAGATGCAGCCAGTGTTGCATATTTAATAGTCGTGATGATGAAGGTAGGCCTACATCTCTACTGTAGTTGATGCTCTTATTGCTGTGACAAAGAACTCAACACAAATAGGCTTGTGAAGGAAAGGGTTTATTTTGGTTTACAGACTCAAGGAAAAGCTCAATGATGGCAGGAAAATGATGGCATGGGCAGAAAATGGACAGCAACTCCTGGCCAACATCAGGTAGATAACAGCAGCAGGAAAGTGTGCCAAACACTGACAAGAGGAAGCTGGCTATAATACCCATAAGCCCACCCCCAAAACCACACCTCCAGCACAGTTCTGATTTCCAGATTACCATCAGCAGGGGCTCAAGCATTCAGCACACTTAAATTTACTGGGGACACCTCAATCAAAAAAACACATTCTCCAACACAGATAGTAATCCTACTGTGATGAAATTCACTAGTTAACAGACTGAAATGGAAGCTTAGCTGTCTTAGTTCCTAGATCAAGGAACATAAGCAAAATAGGGTTTGCATTCATTTAGCACATGAATTTAACATATTAATTTCAGCTAGAGCAAAAAGTTGTGTAATGTTGTTAGAAAGTATAGTCAAATTAAAAGAATTGCTTGGTATTTTTTCTTTATAAAACCCTACATCTGTTATCATTTAAAACTATGGAGAAAAGTAGGCACAATTGGGTTGCAGTTTCTTTGATTTTTATATAAATTGATGTTAACTGTTGACATTGTTAAAACATGCTACACATGTTGGGTTTCAGTGGAAATCAACTATGAGTGAACAAACTTTTCAAACTACATATAGCATAGTACCTCTTTGAAGTGAGAAGAGCCATCTTTTTTATAAAAGTCTCTTTCTTAGACATATTTTCAAGGTGACATGTGAGTTAAAGGAAAGGAATATTGGATGAAAAGAGAGACATAAAGTTTATTATGCCCATACAGCACATGGAGAATTTCACACATACAGGAATTTCCTCCTCTTTTTACTGCCTTGTTTTACCTCCTTGAACTCTCTCAAAATGTTTTCTATTTTTCAGATATCTCAAATTAAATTCAAAGTTTCATCTAACTCAAAGGTTTCCATTTGGTTTTGTGATGTATTCAATACAATAACCCATGGCATGGTTTGTAAATTTAATTTAGATTTAATTTTGGAACTCTAAAACATATCACACAACCAAATTTGATCCCACTGATTAATCTTGAAAATTCTAATTTCTCAGTTGCACCCACATGTTTACACATATAAAAATACTCTCCTAATCCATTCACCCATCAATGGAATTGTCTATCCATATCCACTCGATTATATGGTTTTCCATTTATTCAAGAAATTTTTAAGAAGTAGCTTATTTATTAGAGCTGAAAATACCAGACACAACAGGATGGACACAGACTCAGTGATGTATTATAAATTATGAGAACTGGCATTTAAAGTATGGTAAGTGGATCCTATGGTAATGAGAAGTTTTTAGACCAGGTATGAGTAGATACCTCAAACTGGTGGAACCAGGAAACTCTTTTGGCAAATGCATGAATATCGGAATAGTCAATGATATTAAGACAGAGTAGGCTTATAATGGAGTAATAATAGGGAAGAGCTCATTTGCCAATGTAGTAAAGATGGATTTGAATTTCACAGAAAACATTTGGGTTGAACACATAGTATAAATTTCTCATCCATTAAAAGGATATGTGTGTATGTATATGACTTACTGATTAGAAATATAAAGAAAAACGGAGAGGACCCAATAGGAACCCCTCATGGCATCTAAAGTGTTGAATCTAGAGAGATCTTGGTTTCTCTCTTGGGTTGAGATTGACTATGTCCATTGTTGGTAATGAATAAATGAACCAAAACTGACGCATGGCCAGAGGCAGGTAGTGAACTGTGTTCTGCCATTGGTAGTTAGAAAGGGGGAATTAATTAAGCAGCAGAGATTGCCAAGAACAGTGGCCCAGAATTTGTTTACTATTTCAGGAAATGTGTCCTTATAAAAATATTATATATGGAGAGAGAGAGAGAGAGAGAGAGAGAGAGAGAGAGAGAGAGAGAGAGAGAGAGAGAGAGAACCTGTAACCACTCTAAATCAACTCCAGATGTATTTTACCACATTGTGACTCTGTCTTTATGTGGGTACTGGGGAACTGAACCCAGATTATTTGGTCTTTTAGGAAAGGACCTTAGCTGCTGAGCCATATCTCTCTTGCTCTGAAAAATATGTTTTTAACAGAGCTGATAACAGAGGTGGAAGTTAAGTACCCCTATAGGGGAGGAGTTCATTTACTGACACTTTTAAAACAGAAACTTTTGAAACACCCAACATGATTTTTTAAGGTAGAGTTTATCAGAGACAGTGTTTGAAGATATGGAATACATGGGCATAATTTATGAAAAAAAAAGTCTCTCAGATATTATGACAGGAAGAGTGTTGAACACTAAAGTTATATGTGTGTGTATAATAAAATGTAAAAATTTCAAACTTCATTCTAGGTGTAAAGATCTGTGGACTTCAAAGTATCAGTGATTTTTTTAATGGATTTTGTCAGTGTTTAGTTTATTGTAAAGCTGTGTTTGAAATATCAGGTAAACTAAGATAATATGATAGATTTTCAGAGGAAATAACATACTGTGGGAAAATTTTGAATTTTCAAACTTCAAAGATGATCAGAGAAGTTGGGTAATAGACTCTTTAGAAATAGATATTAAAGATACTTAAAGGGAGGTGAGTAACATCTGTATGCTCTGACACAGAGTAAAGGCCATGTCCTTGGCCAACAAGGCCTCATCCCTCTAAGAACTGTCTCACATCAGGACAGACCGAACTGGAGGAACAAAAGGAGAGAGAATCCCTAGAAACAAATCTGTTATATCAGCATTGACTCTCAACAAGTGACAGCCTTCGTACCCTAGCCGTCTCAGGATGTCCTGAGTCAGACCGTTCAGCTAAATAATGACATGTCTCTTCCACTTGCAGGATACTTTAATAAAAAACTCTCCCCTCTTTCCATGTCTTCCCTCCTGGTAGTCCTTGATCTTAAATTGACATGAAAAAACGAAGTTGAACTAAGATAAATAGAACTCAACTGAGCTAAAAAAGACAGTTTAAAATAATAGTTGACCTTTTCAGAGAGGCTCAGTACTCTGTATCTGGATGGTGGTATGACAGCAGAGTCTGGAGGTGGTGTGTCCAGAGGCAATGCCTTGTGGAGTACAAAAACAGGCTGTCTGCTTTCCAGCTTTGTCTTTAAATTAGCATGCATTGATTGCTCTTGAAACCTATTTCTGTCAATCAGCACCTTTAAAATCAGCAATCCCTTCTCTTTCTTTGTTTCCCTGTTTATGTTCCCACTCTAGCTGCCTCTGTAAACACTTTACTCAAAGATAGAAACAGGTACCATCACTTATATAACCTCTCTTTTTGCACTGTTTACCACTCTGTTATTATATTCATTTATTCTCTGTCATTCTTATATTTTTTGTCATTTTCACTGCATTTCATTTGAGATATCTGCTGTCCCCTGGAGCATGAGCCATGATTCCCAATATCAAGCACCATTTCGATGGTTCAAATTGTCAGCCAATTTATTCTCCTCTCTTCTCATCAGTGTCTAGCGATGAAGAGTCCAAGTGATGCAGATATTGATCATGAAACCTACCTTGTTACAGTTTATTGGATTACAGCAAGTGGTTAATAATCCTGAATGCAGCATTTACAATTAATTTTTCAGTTCTTTGATCAAACATCTATATCACGGGGTCTTAGCTATCAGATGTTTTCATATAAAATAAACCATACATGACAGATATAAGTAAATACCTTGTCTTGATAAGAGGAATGTTGGCGTACACCTTTAACATCAGCACTGTACTACTGTCTGAGGCTGGAGAATTGTGCATTTAAGGCTGACCTGGTCTATAATGGTGAGATCTTGATACAAAAAAAAACCCTCAAAATAAAACAATAAACTTTGAAGGTAATTATTTTCCCTATCAAATTCAATTATTCGTTACATAAGAAAATTTTGTCATTTAGGCATGCGTGTGTGTGTGTGTGTGTGTGTGTGTGTGTGTGTGTGTGTGTGTAACTGACTAATAGAATGTGATGTTCGCAACAAACATGAAATGATTTTTCTAATGGGACAGAGCCAAGACTGTGTAGTCTTCCTAATGATTTCTCAAGATGGCTTCAGTCTCATGGAGCAATAATCACTGTGGTATCCATGTGATTAAATGGTCTTCCACGGAGAATGGCACCTACCTTGGGCGGATCTGTTTTCAGGAGTGAAAACATAGACTTCTTCAGTCCAAGTGCAAACCTAGAGCTAGTTCAGTGCAGCAACTCTATTATCAATCACCTCACACTTCTTTGCTTGAGTTATTTCCCAGGAGATCACAAATTAATAAACCTACCTTGGGCAATAGATATTTCTTAGGTGGTCTTTATCTGATGGGTTTTATTACAAAGAACTGCTTTCAGCAAAATCAATTATGCCTAAGTTCTTTTCTAGATAACAAACATTCCTTTACAATATGCACTTCCCAGAAACAATATCTAAGATAGAAAATGGACCTTTGTGAGTCTGTGTTTCATCAAGTTGGCAAATGAGATCAGAGGCCTATTCAAACATCCCTGGACATTAGCAAAGAATCACAGTTAGAGGCCATGAAGCCTGTCATTTCACTGTGAGGTGTCATTGTTGATCCTCTTCAAAGTTCTGTCCAATGAATTGTTACTATATATGAAGCATATGACTTAAAGCTACTTGTTTTTTATATTTTTTTAATTAATTTTTTTTATTTTTAAGAGATTCACACTATTATTTGCAAATAAGCTTTCCAAGGATTTCTTTTGCTTTCAATACACTTCTTTGCCATATTCGATTTTATTCATACAGGCAAAAATAATTTCAAAATATTTTTTAATGTATGGCCTTTCTTATGCACAGTCTGCTGAAGGTTATTGTCATGCTGCTCTTCAGTGAAGATCTGTTTCTTGGATCTGAACACAGACTGTGAGAATGATAAATGGACAGATTATAACTGAGGGTAAAGGACTCATATTGATTTATTTATTTTGGTTTTTGACATAGGGTATGGCTTTAGCCCATGCTGACCTAGAATTCTTATATAATGAAAGAGCTGGGGTTCCAGAAAGTTAGAGTTCCCAGTTAATTCCATTGTACCTCAAAACTTAAAAAGTACCCGGATTCTTGTTCTATAAAATTAAAGAATTAAAATCATAAACCATCGGCGGATAAAGTGTAGTGGGAGACTATTTAAAAAGGCATGAGAAGTTACAGAGCTCTCCAACCACTAGTGTGGAGAGAGCACTGGGGGAGGGTTTAGCTACATATCTATAAAATCTGTGCTGGCCAGCCCAGCAAAAGGAGATTAAGATCACAAGGAAAAACAGTTCACTTGGGAAAGAAGCCCCTATAGGCTGTGGGAGGGACCTTACCTAAGCCTGGAGATACAGGAATATCTGTTGACCAGCCGCAGAAAAGAAGGGAACAAATTTCATTTCCCAGTGATTATATCCCTGGCCCAGGTGAGCAGAGAGACAGCTGGTTGGTCTATCCTTGACCAATCAGTTTCAGGATGCTAAAGACACCTCCCACTCAAGAGGAGGGCTCAGGAATGAGAAAAGTGGAACCTGCCTGAAAGTGTAAGGACATTACTGGTTACCTTTGGGGGTCCAAGGCACCATAACCTGTCACAACTATGCAATCTCAGGATGGCCTCAAACTCACAGCAATCCTCCTACCTCTGCCTCCTGAGTGCTGGGATTAAAGGCACTCCACCCGGCCCCCTGTTATTTTTATAATGTAAATATTTGCTCTTAGGATTACCTAAAATCTTTATTTTCATACTCACTGGGCTTCAGACAAACTTTGTTGAATCAAATAATAAAAAAATATGCAAGTTATCTACAAATGTTACAAATATATCAAGGGATCCTAAAATAGAATAAAGACAAGGAACTAGTATCATTGCCCCTATATTCTATGTTCTTGGAAAATAAAATATTCAGTGAAATTATTGCTCATTTTATATGAATATGTTTTTACTTTTTGTCCATCACATTATATATTGTTAGTTCCACTTTTTATTTGAGTGCAGTTCTGTTTTATTATATTCCTAACAATAATTAAGAAATGCCTTATTTCATGCACTCATATATTCATATGTGATAAAATATTTGAAGATCTTTGCTTTATATTCATGTTTCCACGTATCTAAAGAAAAATAAGATAAAGAGACCATTTTCACAAATTCATGGTCTGTCAGGAAATAAAGAAGAGATAGGCAAATACATTGTCATGATGTAGATGTATACCTAGTGTTAAGTTAGCTGTGAAGCAGTGTGGAGAAGTTTCCTTTGAATGGTCAGGAAATTGCTATATATTTTTCACTCATGTCACATTGTGCCTGTAACAGCTGCCCAGATGTGTTGATTTTATTGAGAACTTAGATATATGAACATACTGTAATCTGATCATGTTCCCATCACACTGCCCTCTTTTGTCACTCTGTCCTGAATCATCATCCTGACAGGGGGGAAATTTGATAGCTTGCAAAGCATGTTCCCAGTGAGTGATCCACTCAGAGATGCCATGAGGTTTCCTATGGATGCTCAACTTTCTCTAATTCTCTGGTTTCTGTTTCCAATTCCTCTTCCTGGAGTGATTATTCCCTGGCTGTCCATATCTAAACTAATGGCTGTTCTTTTCTGGTGCCAGATTATATTTCAATTCCTTTTAGAAGCCTTTTCATTATCTCCAAGTCTGGGTTACATATCCTTCCTATATGGTCCCTGGAGAAGAGCTCCTCCAAGTAAGTTTCCTAATACAGTATGGTCATTTCCTGATTATTCGTCTTCACCCTCCAGAGACAGACAATTGCATGCTGACTATCACACAAAAAATACCAAGAATGTGCTGTGTGAATGTTCGTCTGTAGGGTTGATAGGAAGACAAGAGGTTAACTTCCAAGAAAAGATAATTATGGTGTTGACTTCAAGGATGTTATTAGTGACTCATTTAACTTGAGTTTAAAATTTTGTATGAAATTATTTCTATTCCATTCTCTTTTGGGTTCTATAATATATTTAGTTTTGAGGAAAAAATATTACTCAGACTACACTTGTCACATAGAAGAGCTATAAACAACTTTGATAGTGTTGTGATGAAAAGTCTATATGACATTGCAAATTTATAATCAGGGAAATGGAATCAATTTTATGTATTACTTAAGAGGTAAACATGATTATTTATATTCCAAAAGGTAACATGAGACATTAATGTTATAAGGAAATTAATGGAAGGCAAACATTATGAAATGATTATCTTTAAGCAGTGAATATGTGTTAATGTATCTCTTCCAAAATTGAGACATCACACATCACTATAGAAAATTGCACACTTAAATTCAGAATTTTTACATCTCAGTGTAACAATTAGCATCCATCAATTACTTTTGGGTTATTAATTTTCACTCAAAATATCACATTAAAGTAATATAAAAATTGTAGTCAGGTATCCACTAGGTGAAAATATGAATGCTACTTATATAATTCACAAAGATTCACAATTATTGGAAAGTGGTATACTTAACAAACTAACTCTATTTTAAATCAGCTTATTTTCTTGCATAAAATATAATTATATTGAATTTGGCTTCTGAATAATAGTGATTCAAGTTAATGTCAATATTTTTACTTCCTTAGAAAACTTAGTTTCGAATGTTAATTATGATGTGTCTTAGAGTCATAAACATTACAATCATACTCACTCATGCAAGGCAGAATACATTTACTGAATGGCTCCTGTTTGCAGGTATTAGAATAAGGAGTATGAGACTGTTATTTTAAAGATTAATTGGAGATAAAAATAATTATTATATTCTAAATGTAAAATTCTGTGTTTGTCCTCTGGAGGTGTTGACACAGTAATTTGGGGTGCAATTCCATAATCTCTATTTTAAATTAGTGCATGTATTAATCTTCACAATTGTTGTGGCTAATCTCTGGTTGTCAACTAAGCATGATTTAGAATCACCGTAGAAACAAATACCTCTACAGGTCTGTGAGGGATTTTCTAGATTAGATTACTTGAGGCAGGAGTAATGTCCCGAACTGTGAGTAGTATTATCCCATAGGCTAGGATCCTGGACTGTATAAAAAAGGGAAAACTATCTTTACATTAGCATTCATCTCTCTCTATTTCCTCCCTGTTAATGTGACAGTGTATTGCAGGTTTCCTGGTTCTGCCTTATTAAACCTCTCTCCTTCCATAAGCTGCTCTGGTTAGTAATGAGATAGTAACTGGTACAAGTGTGTTATAAACTCCATAATGACATGTAGTATCTGAAAGAGAAAAAGAAGCTGGCCAGTTTGCTGTCAAAAGTCTTTCTATTATGCTGGTAGTAGACAGCTCCATGTTGCTGGGACAAATATCAAACTAGACACAGTATATGGAAGGAAGGGGTTTATTTAAATGTTTACAGATTCAGGGGATGTTTCAGTTCCAACAATGGCAAAAGAAGCTAGCTCCGTTTCACAGATCCAAGCAGAGAAAGCTGCAGCAAGTAAAATACCAGCAAACAGAAACCCACCAGAACTCAGACTGCTTTCAACACACCTTTGGGCCAGAGTCAGATCCACTCCCAAACATACCTTTGGGCTGGACCCCAGGATCAGAGTGATACCTCCACCCGCCACGTGGCTGGAGAATCAAGTTATAAGCATAATAAAACACCTAAGCTAATGGTGGACATATATTTACATTCAACCCACCACAATGGTTATTACAAGTCATCCACAAAGTGATGCACTTGAGTCAGTCATAGGGACCAATAAACCACATAGTACTAAGTGTGAGAATGAACTCACAGCTTAGAAATGTAAGTCTGCTGAGTGCAGAGGATATTGAAATAGTACTTGACTGTATTTTACAGAATTAATTCGCACATCCCAAAGCCCAGGAAGTCCAAGCCTGTGAAGTTCCTAGAATTATTAATAATGAAGGCAAAAGAAATTTATTTTAAAGGACCAACTATATTTTATAATTGAAATATCTATTCTATTGGCCTTTTACTCATTTATTTTTGAGTTAATTGCCCTGCCTCCATTTTTCTTAGTCCCTTATAGATGGCTCTGTGGGAAACTCAATAGGCCCAGCAGTCAGTCCTCAGAGAGACACTTACATACTTGACTCATTGACAGAGCTTGGAACAAGGCAGAATTAAATCAAAGACTTGGTGGTTCCAGGATGATTCCACAGATACTTCTCCCCCAAAAGACAGGCATTTCCCTTTTCTCTCTGTTCAATATCTTCAAGCATGAATGAGTCATTTCATCTAATTTTCTAAAACTCTTGAATTTCAGAGGAAATGGTAAAACAGATCATAGCCTCATGGGAAGTCTGTTCCCTTCTATCTTTTAATCTCCCTTTAGGGCCTTTCTTTTGAAAAAAAAAAGCAATATGCTATCTAGAAAAGGTACCTATGGAAATTTAATGGTTTGATACCCCTGGAAACTAACCGGAAGATCTTGTTCATTTTTATATAATAAATACATTTTGATTCAAACTCAATAGTATTAACATCAGCTGTTTTAGATAGGGTCCAGGCATGAATATAAAAATCATATTAGAGATAACAACACAGGAATTGGTATTGGAATTGGCAAGTGAAATACAAAACAGGATGCTGAGGAACTTAGATGTTAGTAATGACTTGAGGCTGCACTCATTGTAGGACTGAAGAACAGAACAGGATAACAGATTCTATAGTGTTTAGGGAAATGTACTTCTCAGGATCAACAATAAGAATGCAGCCCTTTCCAAATGACCAGACCTTTATAAGACACCATGCTGGTGGTGTTCAGATTATCAAGAGAGGAAAAGATAGTTGGGACAGGAACTTCCCAGGAGTATATCACACGTCTATAATGGGAGACAGTCTGCTGGAGATGTAAGATCAATAGAAGCTAGAAATATGAAGGAAATAGTTTCTTTCCTTCATTCTTTCTTTCCATTTCTTTCTCTCTCTCTCTTCTTTCTTTCTTTCTTCCTTTTTATTCTCTTTCTTGTTACTTTCCTTCTCTCTCTCTTTCTTTCTTTCTTTCTTTCTTTCTTTCTTTCTTTCTTTCTTTCTTTCTTTCTTTCTTTCTTTCTTTCTTTCTTTCTTTCTTTTGTCTGTCTCCCTTTGGGATCTTCCACTGACAGAAAAGAAAATAACAATATAATGTTTAGCAAAAGAATCTTGGAAAGAAAATGGCTAGATCTGATATAATATGACACCTTGGCTGAGGAGTTTGGAAGTTGTAGCTTGTATAATTACTAATAATTCATAGACACCTACTCTGGGAGCAGTAGCCAAACAGTTAAATGAACATTATAGGAAGTAGACAAATCATTTGAACTTCTTCCATGTGTCCCTTAAGAAAGCTACAACAATGAGTATTCCCCATATATTTCACTAAGAAAATGAGAGTTGGTCAAAACCATATCAATGAATTTATAAGAACTGACATTAGCTTAAAATGACAGGTATTGTCCAACATCTATGTACAAAACCAGACCATTCATTTAAACTTCTTACTGCAACTGGAATGGAGGAATAAGGTGATTTAATGAGACTAAATCAGGAAAGAGAGTTGAAGAAGTGAATTAACAGTGGAAATGGCTAATGGGAATGGATTGTATTTAATGCAGGAATGAGGGAAGCACAAGATCATAGAGCCCTCGGGAGTCTCTTGCTTTGAGGATGGGCAGTTAGTCATGAATTAACTTTTAAAAAAAGAAAGCAAAAAATTGCTTTGTGAAGATATTGATAAGTTTCATTTCAGACTTGTCAATTTCCTGCCTACACATCACAAGAACTCTTATATTATTTGTGACTTGCGCTTTAAACACATGGATTTTCTTTCAGAGCCCTTTGCAGCTGAGTAAATCTATGATTTCCTACAGAAAAAAAGTCTAAACATCTAACTGTGGAATTCGATATTGTTCTGCATTTTATAGTCATTTTATAGTCTTCCTTTCTGTCCTCAGGGGTCATGTTCCCGGAAGAGCACACACACCGTGCTACTCTGAAAACACTGGGTGCTCAGAGAACTTTCTCTGGTAATTGTTTTGTTTGGGATGAATTGTATCCCACTTTCTGTCTTTGATCCCCTATGAAAACATAGCTCAAATTTAATGTTCAGGATGATAGAGCAAGGAAGAAATATATAATTAGCTGTTTTCTATCAATCTATACACAATGCCCCATATTTCATTATTTGTAATAATTTCACAGTTCAACAATATGCCTGTCTTTTATTGACTCTGAACACCTAAGGTCATAAAGGCAACATTATGTATATAATATATATATATATATAATATATATATATATATATATATATATATATATATATATATATATATATATATATGAAACAATGTCAAGATAGCTTACGTCTTGTATCTTTAATCTTTTACATATATAATGGCATATTTGAAATCAACCTTCTCATAAAATATAAAAACAGCTTGTAAAACTTTTCTCTGTCAGTGACATAAATCTTCCCCCACCATCTATTCAGTTGTACAGCAAGGGCTTTTTCAAGAAACCAAAGCCAGTCACAAGAAGAAAAAAAAAAAATTCATCTCCTAGTCTCTGTGGGAGGATAGGAACCTAACACTCATTACCATTAATTAGTAAACTTTGCCCTTAAAACCATTTATATAATTTCTGGCTTTCTCCAAGGTTTAAAATTCCCCTGCCTTGGGCTGCAGAGATGGCTCTATAATTAAGAGTGCCTCCCACACCAGCATTTGAGCAGATGAGCTGGAGACATCCCTAGTTGAAATCTATGGATAAACAGCTGGGTGAGGCCACACACATCTATAACCCCATTATTTGGGGGAACAGAGACTGAAGAATTTCTGGGGTTCATGAACAACCAGCTCTGAAATCATCACGAGACCCACCACAAGGAAAATACAAGCAGGAGGTGATTAATGGAGAAGGACACCCAGTGTTCTCTCGCCACTGAAGGCAGGCCTGCAGATGTCACATACATGAATGCACACCACACACACACATGAATCACACATACAAAAATTATAAAATAAAAACCCTGCTCTTCATTCAGTAAAACTGAGATCCATTACTCTTCCTATTTAATAGTCTTGAAGGTGTTTCAACGCAGACTAGTTTCTTAAAGTAGCTCTGAGACATTAAGGAAAGATTAGCAGACATCAAGTAACAATTTTTCAGAATTTGGAAAAATAATTTTAAAAGGAAGTTATAGTTCTCAAAAACTTAGCAAAATTATTTAAATATATTTTAAAAGCATATAATTTAAAAGAAATGTAAAATTAAAGATACATCAATATCAATGTTTTAAGCTAGCAAAGAAGATTAAAAGGAGCTTAACTTATACTGAAAAAGAAACAGGAGTAAGATAGCTATATCAGGCAGTTTCGAGGGCAGAAGCCCAAGAGAAGCCACTCTGCCACCAAGATGCCTAACCATGTCTCCAAAGCAGCGCTCCCTGCTGCTTCCCCAATGGAGACACCTGGGTGGGCTGGCCTCCATCAGTTCTCTGAATCCAGGAACCCATCAGGTTACACACTTGGGTCTCCCCCTCCCTCTCTCCTTCTCTCTCCCCTCCGTACCCTCTCCCCCTTCTTCCCCACTCCTCTCTTTCTCTGTCTCTCTTTGTCTCTCTCTGTCTCTCTCTCTCTCAAACCATTTTGGTGGCCTGACTTACATGAGGTATTTTGCTGCTTGCTTCTCACACCTTTTAAAGGCTTCACTACCTCTCAACATCATCACATAAGAGACCAACTATTCACCTTGGGAACACAATTAAACAACATTCAAACTACAACAATCACTGCAGACACTGGTATTGAGAGCTACTGGCCAAGAAGATGATGTAGCTTGTGGGAGATAGGAAATTTCATCTGACAAGCCAAACATGGTCATATACTTATGAAAAACTACAATTAGCTACTAGGGAAAATAATGAAACATTATTCAACCACTATTTTCATGTGAATGTACATAAATAGAAAAAGTGAAAATGATAGTTTTGCAAAGATAGGAAACCCTGAGAACTCTTATTCAGTTCTGATGAGAAGAAAAACAGGTAAGGTCACTTCATGGAGCACTTTGAGCTTTTCTGCTAAAGCTGACTCCCAGCATGCTTTGCTCCATATCCCTGACACACTGCAGAGCCCAGTTCTTAGGCAACTTTCACCCAGACATGTGACAAGATGTGTCATCTTCTGTCTTGTTCAGAGCTTCTCCACTATGATGAAATGTCCCGGGAAACTCGATGCCTCAAACCCTTCCTTAACACATGTTGCTTTTTCTCCCCCAAACAAAAGAATAATCCTATACTTTGACCCCCAAATTAAATGTAAACTCTGCCCTCTTATATCAAAACCCACTCTCCTGTTTGCCCACACTTATAGCCTTCCATTAGGATTCCACAAACTATCCCAGCTGGGCTCCTCTATCAACGCACTCCTTGCTTTTCTGATGAAGTTTTCTCCTCCCTCTTGTTACTTGCTGGAATGAACTCATAAATCTACTCTTTCAAAGGTCACTCTCTCATCAATACTGCAGTCAAACGTTTGTTTTTTTCTGGATTGATCCTTCCGTGTGTCTTCATGATTTTCCATTTGGAAAGTCTCTCTTCTCTCTCCACATGTACATAAAACTCAGATTTATCTCTGCTGGCATTTAAGGGAATACAGGGGGGTTGTGCAAGCTATCTCTTCATGTTCATCACAAACTGAGGGGTTACTGAACTTCGAGCATTTCTACACCAGAGGTACTGTTTCAAAATCGAAGTGTTGGAGGGATTGGAACCCAAGAGGCTCACATCATGAGGCGGGATAGAAGCAGCTCTATTTTGGTGTTACAAGTCAGAAAAAATAAATCAAACTAAGACGATGTCACCACTTTCTCAGTTGTGATAATTCCTAATAGCCTTGTCCACCGAAAGCTGCACTTAAATGCAAATTTATAAATACAGATAGAATTTCTAAGTTCCGGTTGCATGAATGGATAATTATCTTGCAGAAATGAAGAACTATGTAAGTATGTGCTGTAGATTCGTGTCTTGGAGCAAGATATGATACTCCTATGTGAGCAACTCAAAGCACAATATAAACAATAGCTCTGTCCATTTAGGCTGTGGAATATAATTCTTTCTAGATCTAGCAACTTAATACATTATTGTATTACAGTATTATTTCTTTTTTTTTTTTTTTTTTTTTTTTTTTTTTTTTTTTTTTTTTTTTTTTTTTTTTTTTTGGTTTTTCGAGGTAGGGTCTGGCTCTAGCCCAGGCTGACCTGGAATTCACTATGTAGTCTCAGGGTGGCCTTGAACTCATGGCGATCCTCCTACCTCTGCCTCCTGAGTGCTGGGATTAAAGGCCTGCGCCACCACGCCCGGCTTACAGTATTATTTCTAAATGAAGCATAAAAAGTTGAATACATCCTGAGCTCTCACCTTGGGAGATGCTTTTTAAACTGTTCAGTGCTCTTAGGGCCAGAACACCTTCTTATCATTGTGTTTTTACGAAGTCTTTGGAAAGGCAGTTATAAATACACCTGACAAATGCCTTAGTTCCAGGGTTCCTCAAACATTTACAATTTGGGATGATGAGGAAAAACTTAAAAAGGCGAGCACAAAATCCCATTAGAAGAGAAAAGAACACAAATCGTCTTCCTAAAGAAAGATCTCAGATGAATAGTAGGGGGACATTCAAGAAGGCTTGGGTATTTGAAGGCTGCTTTGGTACCCTAGAAGCCCAGACTACATGAATCCAGGGACTATGACATCTCTTCTTGGGAAAGGTATGGACACACATTGAACAGGCTTGTGCTATTTAAAGGCTTTTCAAGGAAAGTGAAACTTTAGAAACTGCTTAAAAAGTCACACAATATTGAAAAAGCAAATATAAATGAACAATAGGGCTTAGCGATGTCAGGAAATGTGAGAACACAAACATTTTGTGAATGTCTGCTATTTGAACAAACTTGAGATCAAATCCATCCTGTTAGATATTATGGCCATCTTACCAAAATTAATTTGATCATAATAGCTATCATCTATATATCTATATGACATGTATAAATATGTGATATATATTTAAATATTTTTAAAGCAGAGCTATTACAACTTAAATCATAATATCACATAAGAAATAGAGGCCTTCTGATTTGTATAGCCTTTGAGTTTGTCAGGATATGCAGACACAAGAAGAGTTGTCCAGTTATCGACGAGGCACTGAGGCCATTGGTTGGTTAAAACTTCATCTGTTTGCTACAGTGAAAGAGTGAGGTGTGTAGGTACATAAAAGTGGGGGAAAGTGAAGGTTCCAAGCCATGCCACTCCTGCAATTCTAGGTTCTTAGTGAAACATCAATAGGTACATAGAAGATACAGTAGAAAGTAGATTAAAAAGTGGAAAACAGTATCATGTGAGAATCAGGAAAATGTTTTTTGGTTTCTAGAAGTAAAGAGTATGAAATATGCATTGATTCTTATTATAAGGTTATGGTATTTAATATTTATTCGTAATTCACAGGTAGGAATTCAAATAGTGATAATTTTAAAAAGAGAAATATTAAATTGGTAGCATTAGTGAAGAAATCAAAATGACATAATTGGTAAATGGATATCTTGGTGGTAAAGTTTTGCACTTTGAAGTTTATAGACCCCTGAAATAAACATGTGCAGAAACAGAAAGTGAAACTCAGAAAATATTTGTGAACTTTATACACTTCCATAAATGGGGCTGAATCATTGGTAGTGGTACTATTACTTACAACAATATAACCATATACACAAATCTTCCTTTAATCTTGATTGTACATTTTAAAATCAACCATTCTACTAGTGTGTTATTGAAAGTATACATTATGTTTAAGGAACAATGACTATGCCATATTCTTAACACAAGGGAAACCATGTTAAATATTTTCTCATACCATATTTTAAGACATTAATACCATTCAAACAGGCTGTGGAGATAGCTCAGGTGTAAAGAGTGCTTGCTGCTTAAGCTTGAGGGCCTAGGAGGGCCCGAGACTACCTGAACTCAACACATCAGAATCCATGTAAAAAGGTAGAGCAAGGCCAGGCCCATCCATTACTCCAGTCTGTAAGGGGTCAATGGAGCTCACTGACCAATACCACAGATCCACACTGAGAAAGTGACTCCCGAAGAAATATGCCGTGAGCACTAGAGATGGGAACCCGAAGTTCTCTGGCCTCATGCATGAGCACATGCTCATATGTGTGTGCATATGCATGCATTCATAAAACACAAACACACACATACCTGCCATACATAATACACCACCATCTTAACTTGCTTCACCGTGTATCAAACTAGTCCAAAGGAAACAAAAATATTACAGTGTTTTATAAAACTAGAAATTTTGTTACTTTCTCATCCCTTTTTATATCAGCATACACTCTACAGTGATTTCCAATCTACTTATTGAAATTGGTATGTAACTGATATAAATGCTAGAAACACATCAGGCAACCCTCGTGGAACAAACAGATGTGGATTTTCTTTCAAATGTTAACTCAGAGATGCTTAAAATCATCTATATCATAACATCTATGCCTTTCCATTTCAGCAGTAATTGAAACTAAGTTTTTAAATTAAAAACAAGAGAGGACAGGAATGGGGGTATCATCACAAGATTTGCTCATACTATGTATCTAATTATTGACAATAAAGATATTTTAAAAAGATCATCCTTTGCCTCCATGAGGCCTAGTTTGTTGAGAAAATGGAAGTCGATAATCCTTCCCTCGCTCTGTTTCTCTCATGAAACAAACCAAATGTCACCTACACCAAGATTCTGAGCTTACAATTAACTTCAGAAAGTGAAAGAAAATACCCTAAGAATTGTCTCATATATACAAATACTCACAAACACAAACACATATGTCAATGGTATTTAAACCTAATTCTCTTGAACTTTTTGTTTCTCCTTATGTCCAAATTAATCCTTTTTAATAATAGTTTTGCTGTCCTCCAATCCTGTTAACATTCACGTAACAAGTTAGAGGACATAAACATTCTGTATGGGAAACTGATGATATTGAAATATTATTCTCATAAGTAAGTGCCATTATTTCTTAACACATGAAAGAAATCTTATGCTTTAATAAAAGACATTTTCTACTAAAATTCCCTTTTCATTTTCTCCTTACTAATGCATATGTCCAATGAAATTACAAACAGTAAACCAATCCAATAAAGTATATTAACACAAATCCCTATGTGGCCAGCAGGGGGAGATACTTCTTTGGACCCAGGAGCTGTGGGTCTTTGCTCCCTGGCAGCTAAAGCCTACCACTCACTGTTGTTTAGCTTCTGTGTTAAGTAAATACACTGTTTTGTCAATCAGAAAGACATAGGTGCCTTTATCAACTGTCTTGAATTTTGTATCCCATTTGCTTTTGTTCTGTTAAAGCATAATTTTGGTTAATATAGGAGAATCAAAAAGAAAATTTGTTATTCTCCCCCATAGGATGTCTATCAGAAACAAAGTTGGCATTTGATGCAGAGAGTCTGGGACCAAGCTCTAATTGGGGCTGTAATCTCCTGAACATTTGGTAAAATAAGAGCTAAATGTAAAATCAAAAGCCAGCCAACTCTGACTCATCATTTCAGTTGATCAATTTCACTGTCTTGTCCACCTGACCTGAGTTGCCTGTGTATAACAATGGGGGATGAAGAACCTTCTCTCCTAATCTTATATATGGAGACCAGGAAAGAAAATCCTTTTGGTGATTGTTTACTTTCTGTTTTTCTTTTCCTTTTAATTTTGAAGTTATACATTTGTGGTAATAACCACACTAACAATATCAGAAGTAGCTTTAAAAGCACATAATCGAAAGTAAGTGAATATTAGGTGGGATTTTTCCATAGCACCCATTCGTCACAGCAAAATTCCAGCGATTTTCAGCATAATTAATCAAAGATTTATCAATATCCTTGTACTTTGACTAGGAAGAAAGCCTACTAGAGCACAAACTTGTGTTTGGTAACATAACTATACTGTAAAACTCCACATTTGATTATTTAATGTTATGCATTCAGCTAGTTTCACATTCTATTATCAATATATATTTAACTTACATTATGTTCTAAGGATTACTCTACTTTAAAATTTAACATTTCTCAGACCTGGTCATCATTCGTAAGTTTGTCACACAGAAGTGTTATATCCATTTAAAGCCACTTGTCCAAAACAAAACAAAACACAACACCACCAACACAACAACAACAACAAAAACCCTAAGAACTCATCTTCAAGGTAATCCACAATATGCTAATTTTGATTTCAATTTCTTTTATATGCCTCTAACTTCATTACCACATTTTATTATAGTCATCAAAATGATTTTCCTAAATGATATTTCCAGAGCAATAATTTGAAAGTGGAGCTAGAGCCATGCACTTACACTTGGTGATTCTCAGCGTCTTCCTGACTTCTCCACTTCCTGAGCCCCCACAGCCATCCTCATCATCACAGTCTCCACTGACTTGCTCCAGCGTGCCTCCACCACTGCCAGGCTGAAGCAGCTCCCACCTGCTGGGCTTCGGTGATCTGCCTTGTAGCAACTAAACATGGACAAATAAATATATGTATATATATGTTCAAATCATCTACTCAGAAATTTAGGAATTCGAATGATTCTCTTCTGCAAATGCACTAGTTTGATGGAGATAACTTAATCAAACTTTCACCATTTTTATCATAACATCCGAAATGCTGATAGATACTGAGCACAGTCTTGCACTTCTAAGAGCTATAATCACCTTTTGACTTTGTGAAAAGGCTTTGGATAAATGCTTTCGGAAGCAAACATCATGCCTTCTTGCTAAGTGGATAATTCTTTGACCCTTAACAAGAAGCAGTTAGACATGGTCATTCTAACTGTACTACAATGTAATTCCCGCTGCTGCTCATTGGTGAGAATCTTGCACCAGTCTGTAAACCCGAAATCCAAAAATTCTCAAAAACTAGATTGTTATTAACTAGATTGTTCCAGAAAAGATCCCAGAACTTGTAGCTTCACTTATATTTTCTTAAATTTAATCCATTTTTCAGTGCAAATGACAAAGAACTAAATATTGAAACAATTGTTTAAAAATTTATTTATTTTACAAGCAGAGAGAGAAGAGAGACAGACAGAAAGAATTGTGCACCAGGGCCTCCAACCACTAAGGAACTCCAGATACATGTACTACCTTGTGCATCCGGCTTTACATGGGTGCTAGAGAATCAAACCTGGGTGGTTTAGCTTTGTAGGCAAGCACCTTAACCACTGAGCCACTTTGCAAACCCTGAAACAGCAATTTTTAAGTTCTGCATGCACTTTTATAAATCATTTTAAAATTTAATGACCTGTTAGGATCCTGGGTCTAGAGTACTTCATTTGTTCTTATCATCATAATATCTGTATATAATAGCCATTTTTAAAGTTTTTTTTTTGAAAAATATTGGAAATGTCTGAACTCCTTTCCTAAAAAGTGATATTATGAATAACCGAATGTTTTACATAAAGGAAAGACTAGTAAAATAATCTTATATGTGACATTTACTTTCGTAGGCATTTTGGGAGACCACATGACTAAGCAAAAGCACTGTAGGGTTCTGATAAATTATGAGTAAAATGTTCCTCTCTTGACCATTGAATAGTCACGTAAGTTTGCTTGGAATTTTAGGAAAGATCAAGGGTTGTAACTTCTATGATTTTTCAAAAATTAGAATAGACTCACAGATAGTAATTAAATGCATATCCCAGTGATAGCATTTCAAACCAAGAACATAGAGGAAAGTTACCTCAGTAAGTCTAAGACAAATACATTTATCACTAAAAATGCTTAGATAAGGCAACTGAACTTTGAAGTTTATTACACTTGTAGTCAAACTTCCCTCCTTGCTGTGCAGAAGGAACCTGAACAAAAGCAGCTCGTACAGCATGAGGAGTTTTCTCAGTTCTCCAAAGAACAATGTTACAATGATTCCATTCTTTTTATAAGAACTAGATGATAACCTCAGAGATAACCATTGGCAGAACCAACATGAGCAAGACATCACATCAATGTTACAGTGTTTTAGACATAATAACTTTTAAGAGAGAATTAAATATTAATGAGTAAACCTTAATCTTTTTTAGCTTTTTACAATAAATAATTTATTCCATGAATGACAAAAACTACTGTCATTGGTGAGATTTTTTAAAAATATCTTTATTATGAGTAAGTATATATATTGAATAAGGAAATCTTGTGAATGTGTCTCCCATTTCCCTCCTCCCTGTCCCCTACCCACTGGGGTCCCTCCTCACAGTGCATACTGGTTCAGCCCGTAGGGTAGAGGGTTATGAGCTGCACCAGAGGTAGCCAGTTTTTCTTTCTTCCCCCCTTTTGTGTTGTTTCTGAGGGGGGCAATATCTCTGGATATTCTCCCCCACTATGGCTCTTACATTCTTTTTGCTCCCTCTTCTACTCAGTTCTCTGAGTCATGGTGGGTGAGTTTTAAGTTTGCTTTACTGTTGAGATATTAAGTATCTCTGGAATTCTGCTTTGGGTTGTGTTGGGTATCATTGAAAACTTGGTATGTACAAATAATAGTGATATAATTTGTATGACCTTCATATAGTATAACAGTCATAAATATTGCATCTGTTTTTATTTTATACATATATGATTTGATAAAAAGTATAATTCCTCTCAAAAAAAGCAGCTCATGGGTTGATTTTGGCTTATGGACTCGAGGAGAGACTCCATCATGGCAACAAAAATGAGGGCAAGAGAAGAGGGTGGACATCAGCTCCTGGCCAGCATCAGGTGGCAACTGCATCAGGAGAGTTGCCCAACACACTGGCAAGGGGAACTGGCTAGAACCCCCCAAATCCGCCCCCAACAACACAGCTCCCACAAGGTTCTAATACCTAAACTGTCATCAAATAGGGATTGAGCATTCAGAACACATGTGTTTGTGGGGGCCACCTGGATCGAACCATCACAATAACATTCCAAGATAAAAGAGGATAAAAATTCATGAATATTAAAATTAAATAAAATGTTGACTTTTCTAACTAGATGGACATACTCAAAGAAGTTGATAGTAGTAACTTGAATTCTTATTTTGGTTTGTTAGCATTTGTCAAACAATATGTTACCATATATCAATTTTTTAAAAAAGAAGCTTTTTTCACACTCCATTACATCACATGAGTTTTGCACATCTAACTTCCATTAATTAGTCAATCTTGAGTTTACCAAAACTAGGATTGTATTTGTGAGGTTAATATACTCACATTATCTTGAAAAATAAAAAAAAAATAAATACTTTCTCTGGCTACTAACAGCTACAGAGACACTAGAATCATAAAGAATTTAGAGGAGTTTGGTACACAGGCTCATAACACTAGCTTTCATTGTGCAATCTATGATGCTGTCAGGGTTTATCAAAGATCTTTTGGCAAGTAGACCTCCAGGAACTGAAAGTGGGATTATTAATTTCACCACCAACAAGGAATTAGGGTCAGCAGACATAAAATGAGTCTCAACAACCTAGAAGAACTGGGAAGTTGACCATCAATCTCTCAGAACTTCCAAATCGAGTCAACTGTGGCCAGCCTCTTGATTTCAGCACTGTTCATCTGATCAGTGAGCCATGCCGAGTGTTGATCTCTAGTACTATGAACTAACAAATGGGTAATATGTAGACATGCTAAAACTATGGTCATTTGTCATGCTGCAAGAGAAATATAATCAAATCTCTATCTACCAAATGAGCCACATTAATGCTTCTGAATTTTGTTTGATATCTTTGGATTCTCAAATGTATTCTTAAGAAGGCAAAATTTCTATCACACCAGGACACTAAAAGATAGTGCCCTTAGAAATAAACTCAAATTGCAACATTGCATGATTTTCATTTTCTTGGCTTCTATGGAATCCGCCTCACTATTTTCCATTTCTTTCTGTAAGATATAATTGTTGTGTCCCATGTTCAACTGTTCCAAATATATATAGGATCCAATTTGATTCATGAATTCAGATCTCTGAAAATCCTCTCCTTTTGAAAGGAGTAAGTTTTGCTTTGCCTTTTCATGGAAATTCTGCCTTAAAGCATATATTTTCTCAAAAAATAATTTATTTATTCATTTTTGTAATGTGTCAACATGCATGCATCTGTTTTTATTGATATGGTGTGGTAGTTTGAATAGATATCCCCCAATAGAATCAAAGGTTTATTATTATTGTAAGTTATCTCCAGCCAGTTTAGGCTGGAGGAGGTGTCACTTTGGCCTGGCCTCCTGGGGTTTGGCCCTGAGGTATTTCTAAATTGGATGCAAAATTCTAGGGATACATATGCAAAACAGCAGCCTGAACCCAAGTCTGGCAATTCTGCTATTTTGTGAGTTTCAGTGTTACAGTGTGCTTGCTTGCTTGCTTCTGGAGGTGCTGGGTCTCAGTCTCTGCTTGGATCTGTGTAAGGGGGGCCAACCTTTCCTTAACTTCCCTTGGATCTGTTATTTCAATAAATACTTTCCTCCCCAAAATTGTGCCTGGTTTGGAGATTCATCCCAGCGGCGTGTGGCTGACTACGACATATGGTAATGGGGGCAGCAAGTGAAGGGGAGGGTGAGATGAGGTAAAAAATACACAAAACAGTATGAAATAAGTATTACTTATTGGTTAACTAATTTAAAGATATTTTTAGAGAGAGATAGAGAAAGAAAGAGAGAGAGAGATTGGGCAGAAGTGCAATGCTGGAAATGCCCCACATACACATAGTAAGCTGTTGATTAAGCTTACTTTGGGAGCCCCCAAAAGGCTCCCAAAATGATGGATGGTATTTCCAAGTCTTGGTTACCCACCATGACTGTAGGGTAAGACCCTATTGCTGTAGACATCACATGCTATAAATATAGGATATTGAGAAATCAAGCTACAATAAAATGGAAGCTAGATCACTGTCCACTAGCAGTTATAGTAAAGCTTGCAAAGCTATTGGAGAAAAAGATTCTTATCAGTGAATCATGCAAGATGCAAAAATCAACCAGCCAGTCAAGACTTCTCCATGGGAGCAATACCTGGCATGTAAATCATGGTGGTAATCAACTGTTCTTTAATGGAATATGAGGTCCATTCAGCAGAAAGGACATCCCAAGTACTAAAAACCCAATAAGAAGCCTAGGATTTAAAGGGCATAGAACCTGAGGATAGCTATCACTGAGGTTTGGCTAAATGAACCCAGACAGCATGGCCATCAAATTATCTCCTAAATGTGTACGTCTTTTGAATAATGCTGTTCTCATTTTGCTTAGAGACACTTCTTTATACGGATGGTGGTAAACATCAAGGAAACCAACAGCTCATCAAAATGACAAGATAAGAAATCCCAGTGCTTATCACTGTATAAGTCTTCTCTATCACACTCGCCTGAGCTCAGGGAACATTGCAGAGGAAGTTGCAGAATCAATATAAATGCTGCTCTACTGCTAGCCAGAGAACCATCTCTATGGAGACAGTGGTAGACACTGAAGAGACTCAAAACTCATCAAAGCAGAAAATAACAGATTGTCAGGAGCTCAACACTAAATGAGATACTGTTCACACACTCCAAGGCTCAGGAAACATTGTGAAAGAGGTTTGAAAAAAATGTTAAGAACAACTGAGTGGGAAGGAGCAACTTTGGGCACTGTTCTGACATGATTTGACTGGTTCGATCATGATCCCACAGTGGTTACTGTTACTCACAGAAGACCTGTACCACCCATCAACATTTTGACATGGAGGATGGAGGTGGATGAAATGAAAGAGACAAAATAACAGAGAAAAGACTACTACAAAAGACTTTGTACCTCAGTGGGTTGGGAAGAGGAGAGAGGGGGCTCAAAATAATTAATGGACTGGAATTCCATCAATTTACACTACGCTCATATAGTAAAGTTATAAATCAAATAAATAAATAAATAAAACAACACACTGATTATAAGTTTTACATGACAGAGACAAGCCAAAGAGATTAGTATAGTATACTTCTGAGTATGAGGGCATTTCCAAGGATCATGAGGGTTCTTACCTAATGAAAAAGTTTAATCAATTGATAAGTTCCAAATTGAATAGACTATTGAGAACTAATGGAATGGTCATACCTCGTTGGATGAAGACATCTCTAGGAAGATATCCTGCTATTTGGTTTTAACATGTTATTATTATGTCTGTGCTTTTCTTCCTATTCCCCTATGATGTGTGCTGCTCTGATGTGTGCCATGATCTTCCAGCCACAACACATGGAAACCTCTAAGTCCATGAGCAAGAATAATCTTTCCCACCTGAATATTTCTATATCTGCTATTTTGTTAAAGCACTGCAAAAATAAATAAATGTGCTTCAGTTGAAAGCATACATTTTCTTTCTCAGAAGCCTTATTTGTATACAAAACACATACTCGCTTTTATTCTCAGCCCTTATCTGTACTTGCTCATTCTTTTCTAAGCAGCAACTAGAGATGAAAATATCCTCTACCACTTTCTGTGTTGTAGTGAATCTATGTCTCCAGCATTTTTATGCTATTACTATTTATGTTGCCTCAGACCCCTTTTTAGGAACATTTGTTTCACCCACTGCCCTGATCCTTTTTTGCTTCAATCAGTACTCATAAAATGTCACTTTTTAGCCTGAAGGCTCTGTAAAACATTTTACCATCAAAAATTACTTGCTTCCAGTGTGCATCTATATGGGAGAAATATCAATCCAGACAGATGAGTCATGAGGGCACTAATAAAATGATAATGTTTGGGAAATGAGAAGAATATATATATATTTTTTTTTCATATGGACTTCATATGAAATTAATGGAATATGAAATATGAAAAATTTATTAAACCTTTGTGCTTTATATAAATGAAGGCTCATGAGAAATCTCAAAAAGATCAATTATCTCATTGGTAATCTCCTTACAATTTGAAACTCTATATAGGCAACTTGCCTGTTCCCCTCCTAACACATACAGATACACATTTAGAAATGAGGGCATAAAAATGAGGGAATTAAAAATGTTCATAGGTGGCCTGGAAGTTAAAGTCCTATATGATATGATATATGATATGATATATTATATATGATATGATATACCATGATGGTTTTATTTAACATTATTTCTAAATATAGCTTCTTAATTTTTCTCTGCCACAAAGTAGTCCA
The DNA here is from genome assembly GCA_004024765.1 of Zapus hudsonius. Taxonomy (NCBI): domain Eukaryota; kingdom Metazoa; phylum Chordata; class Mammalia; order Rodentia; family Dipodidae; genus Zapus; species Zapus hudsonius. The sequence continues at coordinate 10,672 of PVHP010006820.1, read as the reverse complement.
TAAGAAATTATTTGTGTATATATAATATATATTATATAATACACATACAATTTTGTTTATGCTTGTGTTAATCTCCTCACATCATACTCTTGTTTTTACTCACACTAAACATAACCTTATTTCTTCTTCATCTCATCATACTATATCTAATTTTCAATGTCAAACTCACATATCTCTTTTTGAACTTCTACACAAATTTCAATGATTTTTTAAACATTACAATTCATTAGTAATAAATCTAAATTCTTGAACATGTCACAAACTTATGAAGAATGGCAAGTTTCTTAGAGATGAGGCCAGAATAGAATTTTCTGTAAACCTCTCCCCATCATAGCTAGAGGGATGACAACAAGGTGATGTTAAATAGAAACATACTGCTTCTTATTTAACATATGGAGATACTAGGCTATGCTTGCCCTTCCTTAATGCCCTCGGTATACATCTCAGCTTTAGTAGTGGACTTTCACTTTTACTGAAGTCATAAATGTCCATGTTTTACTAAAATGACTATGGATTCATATCCATTAACTGGAATATTGATGGAATTTTTTAATTCAAAGGCATTAACTGCACACATACTGAGTAACAGGTGTTTTGAAAGCTAAAACTTTGTTTTCAGAAATTCTTGAGTTTGCTTCTCTGCAAAGATAGCATCTATAAATATGCATTAATATAAAGATAAAGTAAATGAAATCATTTGAAAATCATAAAAAAGAATCCAAACTTTAGTTTGATGATTTTGCTACATTATTTTCCTTGAAGTTCTTCCTAAGGAATTTTTTAAATGATCTTGCTACTGAGCATCTGGTAATTTCTAAGAAAAAATTAATTAAGCATTTTATGTCAATGATATCAATATGCTAAGAGATATCTCTTCAGTATGTTTTTGCCCTATCAAAAACTAGAATGAAAAGAGATTCAGCTATTACATTTTTAAGAAAACATATAAAACTCTCTAATAAGGAAATAGCTTCAAAAATTGATTTTTGCAGAGGTTTTTTTTTTTTGGGGGGGGGTGAGTGTGTGTGTGTGTGTGTGTGTGTGTGTGTGTGTGTGTGTTTCCTAAAGTAGAAAGAAAATTTCAGTTTTTTTTTTTTCTTGAGCAATCAGGTAACAAACTTCTCTTATATTCTGTCTCAGGGATCAGCTCTTCCCATGATCCCTTTCTCATGTCCTTGAAACAAAATATGCAAATATCAGTTCTCCAATCTTGAGAAATCTTGTATCATTCAGGAATTTTTTCAACAGGTATAAATAAAGCAAGGGGTTTCAAAATATGTAAATGTAATGGAATGTACAGAAATAAAGTCAACCTACTGAATGGTAATAATGTCAATTTTCTAAGTGGCATATAAAACTCAGCCATGTCATTTATTAAACATGTATATGCAGTAAGAAATCCCTTTACTTTACCACACAATCAAATATTCTATGTAGCCAAAAATGTATGTTGTAAGAATTTTTAAAAACTTAATATCATAAGCTGGAGAGATAACTCAGCCGGTTAAGGTGTTTGCCTGTAAAACCTGATGACCTGGATTCAATTAACCACTATTTGCATAAAGCCAGATGCATCAAATGTTGCTTGCAGCTGGAGTTCTTTTGCAGTAGTTAGAGGCTCTGGAGCCCATTATCTGTCTGTCTTTCTGGCGACTTGCAAATAAATAAATAAAATATATTAAAAACTTTAAAATCACAAATAAAATGTATCCTTATTTCTCTGTTTCTATATATATTTTTTGCATCCATAACATGGGATAAGAATTCCTATTAGGAGAATTTTGCGAGCAGTGTTTGGTTACATGATGTAAAATGTTGGCCTTCGAAGACTGATGGACTGGGACAGCTGCTATTTTGCTCCAGCCACCAAACAAGAATACCTGTCTGCCACTTCAGGTATGAGCATGGAGCAATGCAAGGGCACATATGTGTGCAGACACTACACACACACACACACACACACACACACACACACACACACAATGCATGAATAAGGAAAACAAGGTATATGTATACAACAAAGTCTTATTCAACCTTATAGAAAAGTGAAATCATGAGATTTTTCAAGAAAATGGATGGAAATGTAGATCATTAAGATCAATGAAATGACAGGCCAAGCAACATAAGTATCACATGTTAGCTCTCAAATATGAAATCCAGATTTAAACTATAAGACGTGAAAACATAGTGGGAACTATTTGAGAATAGGAAGGGAACAAGTGGGAGGGGACAAAGGTCAGGAGATGGAGAATGAGAACAATGTATATGATATAATATGTATGTGAATGTCATAATGAAACCAACCATTTTTCAATGAATGTAGGTGAATAAAATATAATGACTTATAACAACATAAAGATAGCCAACTCCAAGTGCTCAGGAATAGTGAGTTAACTTTATCGTTGTTACTGTGATAATAATAGGGCCTGATCCTGCTTCCCCAATCCTGCCATTGAGGAAGGAACCCTTATGGGAGTAAATGCAGTACCTACAGCCCACCCTACAATAAATATCTATGTCATATTAGCCCTCCAAAAAAGTAAAGATGATTGTTATTTAAGATCTGAGTCTATTCCCCATCAGGGAGAGTAGAACGTCAATCAATACATACATATTTATAGAACAATTAGAACAGAAGAAAGGACATAATTTTGAATGCCAGCCACACATTAATTGTGTGCCTTAGGCAAATCACTTAAGCCTATTAAAACTTATTTTATTCTCCTGGATGATCATGCATGGTAAAGCAATTTATCCCCTCAAAAGCTCTATAGTCCTTTACAGGGTTCTTTCCAACACAGCACAACCATAAAATTCATAAGCCTACAGTATGAATAAAGTGAATAAAAACACCTTCTGGAGTATTCTTTCTGTCCTCTTACCAAGCAGAGTGAGCAGGCAGCTGAATACCTGAAAACAGTCAGGTTTGATGACAATGTGACCTGCTTCTGTTTAATTGGTTTAAGAAGCTCAATGAGTCTTAGAAGGTGAGATTAATGGGTTGAATATCTGATGGCCCTTAAGGAAAATGGACTTCTTCAGGCTGATGAAGTAATCTCTCTATGGACTTAACTTGCTTTTTACAAAAAAAAATCTTTATTGTCAATAATTAGATACATTGTATGAGCAAATATTGTGTTGGTACCCCCATTTCCCTCCTCCCTTTCCCAACCCACTATGGACCCTGGTAATATCCTATTTCAAGAAGATTTCAAACACTTGTAAGAAGATCAAACTATTGAAGGCTTATCTGTAAGCAATGTTTGCCAGAAAGGAGAGAAACTCATACCTTCAAAACTCACGAATATAAGGGCCATGGAATGATTCTGAAAATATTATGTGTACTGACACCTCTCTAGTGCACACCCCTGTCCTCTTGTAGGGCTTTCCATAAATTGATGAAGAGAAAATAAGTGTTTTGAAGGTTTTAGTCATATGTGTCATCCTATTAATCCATTCAAATGTACACATAGTAAAATCTGTGATATTGTATAGATGAACCTTAAGTGATGGACCAAATTTGAACCAGAAACTGAAGACCTTGAAAAGAATTGTGCATTCCACATCTGTGGTAGTTTTGAATAAATGTCCCCCAATAGAATTTATTATAATTGTATTTGTTTATTAAATGTTAATTGTCTCCAGGCTTATGGCAGGAGGCAGTATAACTTTGGCCTGACCTCCTGGGGTCATGACACCCTTTCTAAATTGGATGCAAAATACTAGGGATAGATATGCAAAAGAAAAGCCTAAACCTCAGTCTGGCAGTTCTGCTTTTTTGTGTGTGAATTACAGTTACAATGTGCTTGCTTGCTTGAGATGCTGGAGGTGGGTTCACTCTCTCTCTCTACTTGCTTCTGTAAAAGGGAGCCAATCTTTTTCCTTAACTTCCCCTGGATCTGTTCAATAAATACTTTCCTCCCCAAATCGTGCCTGGTTTGGAGATTTATCCCAACAGCGTGGCTGAATACGACAACTTTATTTTTATCAACTTTATCAACTTTAATTGATAAAGCATTTTTACAAAAGTACATTGTAAGTATGGACTGAGAAATCTCTCTGTACATAAACCTGAAAATATTTACAAATATATGAATTTAATGTTGTTTTAAAGGGGTTGGTATTTTTGCTTTTGGTTAGTTTAAATGAAACATATAAAGAAATGTGCATGAATGAGGAAAAATGGAATCTCATAACAATTTAAAATAATATGGTCCAAAATTCATTCTGATTTATTTTTTATATCCATATGATATTTCAAACAAGACATAAATATCCATCCACCTAACTATGCTCCCATTATTTTCTTTGTAAAACTCAACTCTGTTCCATTTCGTTTCCTTGTTAGGATTACTATAAACATTTATATTTGTTTTTACCAAACTTTCCTATTATTGCTTTTTCAGGTTTAGGAAATATTTTATGTGTTAATCCAAACACTATGACTTTTCAGCTCATATTTTGAATAGCAGCTAAACTTTTAAAGATGATTCAACCTAAAAAGCCAAACCCATTTTACAATATGTCATGTTATGCTAAGTTGACCAGACACCGGAGTCATTTCTGTAAGATTTCTTGTCAGTGTTTGCTCTAAGTTTGAACTGTCTGATCTCTGCTTCTGTTGTGCCAGTAATTTAAAAGGTCACTGCTCTGTTGGCATTTGGCTTATGCAACGCAGGCTGGCAATTTATAAAAGTCTTGTGATTTTGTAAATAAAATACTGAGGTTAGAAAAGTTTTATTAAATTTACTCTTTAGGATCTAATACTGCACTTAAGTTATTTAATTTTATTCTCATTAAAAAAATCCCTCTGCATGTTTCCCCACCTCACTTCTTGTTCTTACTTACAAATTTAAAAAAAAGAGCCCTACTATCCAACTGAGCCTTCACACACAAATAGACTTTGAAGCATCATGATGAATTTGTGCCCTAGCCTACACACAAGACATCTCAGGAGAGTTAAAACTACTTGCTAATGAGCAAATACAGGAATTAAATGGAAGTAGAATGGAAAATACTTTCAGATAGATCTTAGAAAACTTGTGTTACCAGTAGAGGAGTGTAGAAGCCAAATTTTAATCAATTTTCAAATTGTTCTTATAAAGCATCAGTATGAAGTCACTCAAAGTGCTTGGAAATCATTGGTTGAAAAACCAACAACTTCCTTCACAGTACAATTCCAGAGTTAAATCCTGGAGAGTCGGTCAAAGCACCCTTTCTAGGTTGACCACAAAGACACAGAAGGTCAGTGGAAGGAATAGAGCAAGAAAAAGTGAGTTTTTGAACATGTAAACATTGCCTGACTGTGCAGTAGAATCTGAGAAGGGTAGATGAAAACTACAAAATGTTCAGTAAAATAAATAGATGTGTAATGCAAATTCCTTTAGAGTCAAATATCTTATTATTTGGGACTTGATATAAGCATTAGAATCCCCTAAATTTTAAAAAGTGAAGCTTATTTTCCTCGAGATACTATTTCAATTCCAAGGTCGTTTATTATTTGCTCAATCATCACTGTATATTTAGTAGCATACAAACAAGAACACCACAAAGTAAGTTTGTACATGCCTATGCAGTTACAGTAGGAGTTAGATCATTACAAATATAAACTTATAGGTGACAAGACTTCCCTATGATTAAAATGCAAAAGCATTCTACCTAAGAATAATGAGATATTAAATATATTCATTATTTTGAAGTTCATAGGTACTGATTAAATGTATATTATTTATCTTCAAGGTGTCATTGTTAGTTAACATGGCAAATATCAGAATTTCCTCAATGAGGTCTTTGTGCCCATGCAGAATTGTAAAGTACCCATCAAGGTAAAAACCACTAACATATTTATTTTGCTTTTTAAGCATATAAATTCTAACGTGCTTTCTTCAAATGCATCATTGCTGCTGGCCAGGAATACTGTTGCCTTCATGGCATGTTGGATAAATATTTCACTGCCAAAAATATGCCAAACTTTTGCCCTAACCATTCCTTATCATGATCCTGGAATTACAGTATTCAGTAACCTAATTCCAAAGCTAAAAAGAAGATAGGCTGGGCGTGGTGGCTCATGCCTTTAATCCCAGCCCTCCGGAGGCAGAGGTAGGAGGATCACCCTGCGTTCAAGGCCACCCTGAGACTACATAGTGAATTCCAGGTCAGCCTGGACTAGAGAAAGACCCTACCTAGAAAAAAAGAAAAAAGAAAAAAAGAAAAAAAAAAAGAAAATGGAGCATCTTTTAGACTTGCATAAAATGATAAATATAAGACATGGATGCATTGATTGAATGGACAATTCAACATTATCCAGTGCATCGGGTTTCAATGGCTCCCAGTTTCTCATGGTGAAGCAGGGTCCATTCACATTCTAGCTACTGATCCAGTGTTAATTTTTATATGTGTCACTAAATTAGGGGCCTTGATCTCTTAATCCATCTGCTAATTTTGCCTTTCGGGGGGGGCTCAGTCTTCAAGAAAAGAACTGGAAACAACAACATGATGATCATCTCCAATACCAACAAAAAGACCAGGAAGTTTCTACACAGAATATGGAGATAATCATTTTCTATTACTAATACAGTTTCTTTTTCCTTGCCATTTCTTTGGCTTATGCCAAAGTGCTAATATCTGTTGAACAGAACTGTGAGATTTATGCCACTGGACTTCATGTGCTATGATGACTATCCTTCTATCTTCATCAGATTGATTTCATTGAAATACATGAAACGAGAGAAGAAAGAATAAAATGAAAAAAAAAATAAGAAAGAGAAAATTAAAAATGATATAATATTGTGTAAAGATTCCCTGCTTAGAAATTTTAATTAATCAAAATTTCCTTTGCCTTTTTAAAAGAAATGTGAAATATTGAAAATTCATTTAAAATCTGACTTTGGCAACTAATCTAGATTTCCTTCATTGGCCAGCTGTGCAAAATCTGTCCTCAAATGCTCTATTAAAATAGAAAGATTCCTCAACAGTTTCCCAGTCCATTAAAAGCTACATTCCAAGAGGTGCTCACTCTGATCCCATTTAGAATGATGCCCTTGTGAATGCCAGATGGTAACTGGCATTATGGTTTGAAAAATGTCACTCAGATTTTCACCTTTACAATGAAATTCCCTTAATCCACCTTTCTTTACCTAAACAACAAAATTGTGGGCAATCATGCACCAGATAATTTAGAACTAATTTGAGAAAAATGTACAAAAGTTGAATTTTCAGTTATCTTGGGGAGGGACAGTTATTACATTTGAAAGGGATTTTAGAACAGTCTTCTGCTAAGAATATAAGTGTGACCTTAAACAAATCACTCAAGCTTACTCCAAATCAACAGTCATTTGAAAAAAATATTGGTTACAATTTTCCAAATATTTCTTTTAGTTCTCAAATTTTCATTTCATTTTTTTATGTTGTAGGTCATACTAATATTATGTTTAGAAATATGTATTGTATCTACAAGCCTCTTGCAGGCCTCTGGGGAGTCATTTAAATTTTCTTTCTTTTTGGATAGATATATGATTTGTATTTACAAAAAATGGAAGTAGATGTTACTGATTGAAATGTATTGTCGAAGACATTTTCTGCAACTGTAAATCAAAATGCATCAGAAAGTGACTTTATATGAAAGCAGGGTTTTTCTAGATGGAGTGAAGTTAAAATGAAATATTATATGTGTTCTGATGCAAATATATAATTGAAATGCTTGTGTAGCATTTCAGGAACCTGAGTTTGATTTCTAGTACTAGAAAAAAAGAGTTTGCACTTGAAAATAGCAGTACAGTAATTTTTAGATGCTATATTTTAATTCATTGTATTAATGAAAGAAATTATTTGTCTAGCTTCCCTTTCACTTGGAATTATACTGTGTAAGGATATGGTTACAAATGGCATTGCTATGAGAATCTTGTAAAAGAAATGGTTGTGGGTTTATCTGTTTCTTGTAAATGCTAAGTAGAGTTGGAATACAATGTGTTAGGCTGGAGAGATAGGTTCATGCTCGCCATGCAAAGGTGAGTTCCAGATTTCTGATCCCTAGTACCCAAAGTAACCATGGCAATGTCAGTGGATGTGTCATCAGTGCCAACCATGACATCACTTGTCAGGAGGAGATGGGATCTCCACAGCTAAGTGTCTAATTAAAATAGCTCAATTGATTGGCTCTGGGTTCAAATAAGAGACCTTGTCTCAGTAAATAAACTGGAAAGCAATCCATGAAAACACCTGTTGGTAATCTCTGGCCATGCCACACCTGTTACCATATGTGAAACCACACATGAACTCACATATTTTACATAAAAAGGTAGAATTAGTATTAACTCTTTACATTTTAAGAGGTATTCACCATATTATTCACCTGTTGGTTTAAATGTTTGTCCATTGGCTCTTCAAATATTACTTCTTTCCTATTCTCTATTTCATGTAAATTCAAACACAGTCTCCACTTGCAGGTGTGTTTTAGCTGCCACCCAGGTCTTCCAGTTGTGCTTGCTTTCTTCCAATTTGATAATTGTGTTTTTTAGATCAATTATTTATGTGCATTTCTCTGTAGATTCCCTTTAGGTTCATTTAACTGTGTCAAATCATATCTACTTTAAGGGAAACCTGTTCAGTGATTTATGCTCTTTAGTTTGCTTCTTAACTTTAGAATGTTTATGTTGTTTTTACAGAGATTCAAATTCTTTTGTAATCTTAGATCACCCAATTTATCTTCTTTATTATCAAATTAACAATGATTATTCTTAAATTTGTATGCTATATTCAGAGCTGTATCATCCATGGGTATATACGTCTTGTCACTATATTTTTATGGCTGTTGCTCTCAGCAGCAATCATTGTCACTTGATGTATCCAGATATATTTTGTACTAATGAATTCATACAAAATAAAGTTGGTGTATTCCAATGATGATAAATTCAATGCAATATTCCTTCACTTCACTGCTATGTAGACATGGTTAGTAGCACGTTAGGACAGTCCAATTGCAAAATTGAGAACAAGATATTAGGTTTAGCAGGACTGTCCCATTTGTTTGGTTACTATTTCTTAAGGTGGCTCCTCCTAAAAATAATAATTAAAAAAAATGACCAGAGCCTAGGTGGAGTTTGTCTCTGGAATTCTGTAGGATGTTAAATTCTTTCAGGGTCTTTGAGGTTTTGCCTTTAGCATATAACTCTGTGAAGCTTTAACATTTTACAAATTCACTGTGACAGGTAGTGGCACAGTATTTGAGGAAAACACACTCCATATCAATGACTTCTACAGTAGTCACTCTGATATTTTGTAAGATTTTATTCAGTGTTTTGGAATCTTACTCCAACAATCCTGCAGTCTTTGAGGCACTATAAAAACACAGTGAATACGCAATATTGAACAGATTTGCCTCGTATATTTTACTGCTATTTAACAGAGATATGTCTGGACCTGGCTCAATCCTCAGCCTCTACTCACAATCACAAAAGACTCTCAGAAAAAAAATACTGCCAACAGTGAGGTTACATCATACAGTTTGGCAGGAAATTTTAGTTTTTTATTGTTCTGAGTTTGTGTGTGAGTGGTAGACTAGGGACAAAGTATATGCCACGATGCATCTGAGGAAGTCAGAGAAAACTTCTAGGCGTTGGTCTTCACCTTACATCTCTTTGAGGTAGGATCCGGATTTGCTAGGCTCACTGGTCCCTAGAGTTTCCAGGGCATTCTCCTGCCTCCACCTCTCTATTTGTCTGTAAGGTGCACTGAGATTATAGTGACTTGTTTGCTACGGTGTCTGGCTTTACATTGGTGCCTGAGTTCCAAAGGAACTTGTGTGATATATCATGTATTCACTGAGCCGTCTCTGTGGGCCTTGGTCTGAGATTCATCTTTAAACTTTATAATTCTGTAACTTGTCTAACTGTTGAAACGATTCCAACGGTCTCTGTTAACCTATGTTGCTTACTTTGCATTGACTTTATTTTTAGTAACAGACATTATTTTTTTTCTTCAAGACATCATAATACTTGAAAGATTAGGCATCCCTGTCTATTTTAAAAGGATTTTTCCAGCTTAAGCACAAAATACAAACTAATGTTATTAGTGTTGGGAAGTTCATTTTTGGAAAGAAATGTGTTTCTGAGAATTTCTTCTTAAAGACAAGACAAGTCTATAAACTGGTGAATTTATTGATATTCTGGGGTATATGATTAACCACCCAAGGATATGCTATTGAGATATATTTTTAGAAGATACTATAAGAGAAGACAACAGAACTATACCCGTATAAAAGAAGAGCCATTGGACTGCTATCAATGTATACTGTGGAGACATCTTGGAATGTTACACTGTATTTGTTCTGAGGTCAGTTTGCCTAAAGTAACTCAAATTGGAAGATTCCTGAAAGAGTTATATGTAATGACTCAGATGGCCCTGGTCACATGATCAGAAGTATTCCTATGAGGCTGTCTCTGAAGTAGGTGCTGAGGGAGTAACCTACTTTGACATGTAGCTCTCAGGTTTATGGAAGAAGAAACATCAAATAAACTTGAGACTCATATTGGAGTGAATATCAGACAGGGTTATCAGTATCTGTCATCAGGAAGACCAAAGTAAGCAGAGAAGACCAAGAAAAAGCTGGGGGGCGTCAGTCTTTGGAAGAGTTTAAAAGAAAGTAAATAGTAGCTGAGAGACTGATCACAGGATT
>PVHP010006819.1:0-59059 GCA_004024765.1 Zapus hudsonius | reverse complement strand
ATGGTTATCACGTCTGCGCTTGGAGTCCAGTGCCTCTTCCCTCTCTTTCCTGTGAGCCATCTCCTCCTCAGCGTTCACTCGGCAATGTGGAGCCCAGTCTGGTGATGCATTTACTGATGGAGTTAGGGCCGTTTCTCGCTTTCTCTCTTGCGCACAATGAAGGATGAGGTGCTTTAAGCATTGGTGCAGCTGGTGTTTGCTGGGGTGCCTGTAGGTGTGCATTAGGCAGCCATTGTCTTGAAGGCATCTATCTCTATGCTGTTTCATAGGGGTAGCACCAGTTTCTACATTCCTAGCGTCTGAGCACAAAGGTTCCGGTTTCTCCATGTTTGCCAACCTTTGTAGGGGTTTTATTAGTTATTTTTCAGTGTTAGGGATTGAACCCAGGGTCTCTCTCGAGCATGCCAAACAAGCTCTACAACACTGAGCTTCATCCCAGCCCAACACTTGGATGTTTTTAGTACAGGATTTTTAGTCCCTCTTTTTTAAAAAAAAATTTATTTGAGAGAGAATGGGTGCAGCAGGGCCTCCAGCCACTGCAAACAAACCCCAGACACATGAGCCACCTTGTGCATCTGGCTTTATTTACATGTGTACTGGGGAATTGAACTCAGGTCCTTCTACTTTGTAGGCAAGCACCTTAACCGCTGAGCCATCTTTCCAGCCCTTTAGTCCCTCTTTTGTAGTTGTGGTATCTGCTCTAGTTCTGGTTTATATCCCTTCCCATGCCCATTACCGATCCTCCGCTGCAGATGACACAAATGAGGCTTCAGGAGGAGTGGAGTCATTTCCCTGTCACAGCTGGCTGGAAGTGAGCTGAGGTTGGACTACAGCTGCAGGAGATTGTTAGATGAGGTCCCATCCAACTGCGCACCTCCAGTTCTCCATGAACTCTCTGGGGCCACTTTCCTAAGTCTTCCCCCAATCATCCCTATGTCCACCGTGGGCAAGACCTGGCCCAAGGTTACTCCATGCCTGGGCCCTGGGCCTAACTCTACCAAGTCCTCATCATAGACCTGTGGGATCCACAGGGGATTTTGAGCAGCCCACCCTGTCTCCTGAGCACCCAGGACTCCTTCATCCTTCAGGATGAAGATCACTATGATGGGGGGGGGGAGCTGGGAGCTGTAGAACCCAGACTTTTGTCCCAGGTTTGGACCAGTTGTGGCAGCTGTATCTTGGGGCCATACCTGCTTTTGAATGCCAAGAGGGGTCTCCGCTGGTCAGGATGGAATATTTTTATGGTAAAAAATGAGCTGCAGTTGCTTTGGCTCCAGGAGGGTGGGATCCGTCACCTGAGGTTGCCCAGGCAGACTGATGAGAAATCTGCTTATGAAGTCACTGCTCCCCCATTAATTAGGGGGGAGGGGACGCTCCCACACCATTGCGGACCTCACCCACGGCCAAAAGCTTGTCAACATTTTCCACTAAGAATGAAAATGTAAATAACTTTCAGATTACTCAATGTCACCAAGGTATGGAAAAAGGTCGCCATACTAGGTGTCATTTATCTCACTGTGGATTTAAAGAGCTTTTTTCTATTAAATTTCTTAAAATTAATGTTTTATGTTGCTCAGAGTAATTTGAACAATTATGGGCTTAAAGAATTGATCATTACAGCCTCTGGGATTCAGTGTTCCTCACTGGAGCCTTTGAAAACCCCACTGATTTATTGTAGTGGCTGCTCCATTGGGCCAGCCCTGGGGTTGGACCCCAGCGCTCCCAAGGCTGCCTGGGGACTGATCCTGTGGCAGATGGTGGGGAAGGTTAAGGGAAAGGAGTGTGTCCCCAGGCACCCTGTGGGAGGAGTCCTCAAACTCAGGAGCCTCTGTGTGAATTTTACATATAAGAGGAGAAAGCCTTTTTTATTTATTCATTAAAATGATTGCTTTTTTTTTTTTGAGACAGGGTCCCTTGTAACTCAGGCTACTCTGGAGCTCACTATGTAGCTGAGGCTGGCCTTAAACTGCTGATCCACCTACCTGCCTCTGCCTCTGAGGTACTGAGATTACAGGCATGTGCCACTAAGCTTGGTTGCTGAAAGTATTGCCTTTATCATTCCAGTACTTCCGTTTAATGATGTATTATATTTGCTAAACTCAAGTTACATACCCAGGTGGGTGTTTAGAGGTCTTTTCTGTTCCTCCAAGGTTCCCACCCAAAACCCATGGGACTCCCCTGCTGGATGATGGGAAACAGAGCTGACCCATGGATTCAGTCCGTGGAGAGGGCCTCCCCAAAATAAGTCTGGAGATATGTGAGCTAGGACACAGGACCCCTGTCTGGTTCTCTGCATCCAACTCCCCAGAGCTCAACAGTCCTTCAGCCCAACTTGGTTCCCTCAGAGGGGCAGCCCCACCCCACCACACCAGGGACCCCACCACCTGAGGCTCAGAGATGACAGGCCATGAGGAGACAGCAAGCAGAGACTCTCATGCATACACCCCACTGCTCACAGTAAACCGTCTCCACGTGTTCCCTGCAGACCTACCTGACTAAAACCACAGTCATCATCTTCCTCCCCAATCCCAGCCTGAAGGTAGCCCAAAGGCTGAGGTCTCTTTCCATCCTAGGTCTAGGACCTCCCTGGGCACCCCCTTGGTCTTGTAGCAATGGGTTGGGGGCTGCACTGTGTTTTGGGTAAAAGTCTAGGTTCAGGTTGTTGGCTGACAGCTTGAAGAAGTCCAACCTGGCATTTTTGTTTGTCTGTTTTTGTTTTTTGAGGTAGGGTCTCGCTCTAGCCCAGGCTGATCTGGAATTCACTATGTAGTTTCAGGCTGGCCTTGAACTCCTACCTCTGCCTCCCGAGTGCTGGGATTAAAGGTGTGCACCACCAAGCCCGGCTAAATTTTTAAAAAATATTTTATTTATTTAATTTCTAGAAGAGAGGGGTGGGACTGAAATTTCTGGTTGTGGCCGCTTGTATTAATCACTAGCCTCCTCTAGGCACGTGGGCTGGGCAGATAATTGGAGAGCAGTTCTGACAAGAGTGTTCAGATAGGGAAACTGAGGCCAGTGAGGTGATTCAAATGAGCTCTGGATCTTTAGGTGGCTCGTGACCCACCCTGAGCTCCACCTCCCTTTCCTGCCCCACTCACGCTGAGTTATTGACAAGCGCAGCCAGCTGGAGTCAGACCAAGCTCTGCAGATCTGAGGAGGACCCAAGGGGACACTTAACACTTCATTAACCTGTCAGGGCCTAAAAGGTCCCAGGTGGCCTGGAGAAGGGCTGCAGGCTGGCCTGGTGGGCGAGGCTTGGGGCTGTAGACCAGCACACGTGGCCTTTCGCCAAATTCTGAATCTGACCTGGGCTCCAAGCTACTGTCCCCTCAATGGCCCATCACCTTAATAGAGAATCTGAAGCCATCCCTTGGGACCCCCAGGGCTCTGTCCTCCCTGACCCAGCACATGCCTTTCCAATCCCAGGAGACTTCCACACTGTCCCTTAGGGTCCTTCTCTTCTTTCTTTTCCCAGGGCAGCATGATGATCCACTTCCCAAGTCCCAAGCCATCGGAGAACTAGGGGGCTGGGGAGTGGAGCTGGGCAGGGTGCCCTTCTACCCTGCCGCAGGTCTAGAAGCCCAGGATAAATCCTTCCCTCCTCTGGGCTGTGGGATGACACACATAAGGCTGGGGCTCGGCCTGATGACAGTGTGGTCTGTGAAGGCTGGAAGGCCAGTGAAGCTGCAGTCAGCATAGCTGAGACACCCATCATTTCTCTCTGTTGCTCTGAGCTCTTCCACCCAACCTTATCACTGCCAGGCCCCAGAGCCCCTCCTGGGCCTATCCCTTCCCTCCCTCCCAGGGCCTGGTATGCCCCACCTGTGAGGGGTGAGATGTCAGAGGCAAGCAGAGGGTATGCCTGATAGGCCTATAACTGCTGATCCCAACATGACTCCAAAAGATTGGAGGTCCTCAGGAAACTTGGGGGGGGGGGACCAAGCAAGGTGACAGCCCAGGTCCCTCAGCAGACTCTAGCTCCAATCAGCTTGTCTCAGCCACACTTGCTCAGCTTTCTTACCAACACCTTGTCTCCTCCATTGAGAACTGGAGTCTCTGTCTATTCCTCCACTCTGCCCCAAGGAAACCCCTCTGAGACATTAGCACTCTAGTCCCGCAGAAGGCTCCTTCCTGCCACTGGTATTGGCTGAACACTCAGTTCTGGACATTGAGGTACACATTCCTTGATCAAAGAACTTTCATCTAGTTTCTGCTTACAGAGATCAGAGGGGTCAAATTACTGGTCCTGGGTCACACAGCAAGTGACAGGCCAGCTAGAACTAGAATCCAAACTGGAGATTTGAATCTCCACTGAATCACTGGCCAGGCTGATGTCACATTCCTGGTCCTACTATGTTGCATTCTATGCCTGACTGGTTCCTTAGACATCTCAGCCCTGTCCCTCACAGAGAGAGAAAAGAGAAGAGAAAGAGAGAGAGAGAGAGAGAGAGAGAGAGAGAGAGAGAGAGAGAGCATAGAGACCTCAATGACCCTCCATGAATGACAGTCCATCACACACTTCCTTCCAGGATGTGTCTAAAATCTAGGGAAAGCCCACGTGGTTCCAGTCTCAGCGAGGCACAACAACCCTTCCAGTGCACCACATCTCAACTTTCAAAGGATGTCCACCCACTCCAGCAACCCCTTCAGCAGTACCCATAAGCGTCACTAAATATTTACATAGACCTTCCAGCACTGCAACTGACAAATTTATTCAAGTCTCAGAAAGAGCAGATCACCAGAGAATAAATAAAAGTCACAGGACAGTCACAGAACCAGAAGGTTAGCTGGGAGATTCTAGTTTTCAGGAGTGATTCTGACTTACACACACATCTGGCCTTTGTGCCTGGGGCAGGCTTAGAGGAACCCCCAGTCGCGCCTTGCCTCCTCAAATAGGGGAGTCCTGGGCTGTCAGGGTCTTCCCAGTGCTAGAGGACCAGCTGTTTGGCAATTGTGTCTGTTGGTGGGCACAGTCTTGGCTCTGAGACTGAGGGAGGCTGTGCCATGGGGGGATGGGAAGGGCGATATGGGAATTGCTCCTGGGTTTAAAGATGAGACCCTGAAGAAGGGGCCCAGGAGGCCTCACTTCCTCCCCAGCACTCCAGAACAGAAAGATCTAGAGACTCAGGGGAGGAAGAGCCCAGAGCCAGGAGGTAGGGTGGGAAGGGAGCTCTGCTTCAGGGTCTTATTGGCCACTGAGGACACAAGTGTGCCCCCCTTTGCACCCCACCCAGGACAATGGAGTGTAGAAAACAAAAGAACAGGTGTCACTATGGGACGAAAGCATCCTCCAGCCCAGGGCTGGGCAGAGCTGGGCAAGAGCAGCTCCCATTAGAAACAGCAGCAAGTGGTCCTTAAACTGGTCCATAAAAAAGAAAATTGCTTACAAAACATGGTCAAGAGTCACTGGCCTGTGGACTGGCTTAGACGGGGCTAGGAAGCTCCTCAATTCCCAGGAGGAGCCAGCCGGAGGGCTTGGCAGCTGGGCAGCTCTGTAGACCAGCCTTGAGGTGTTCTTGTCTTGCTTCCCTCAGAGGTCCTCGGAAATAGACAGTGTGGCGGCATCCTAGCCGCCCATCTGGGGGCAGCACCACCCAAAACCCTTGGAGCCAAGGGCCCTAGGTCAGAACTGAGCGTGGTCCACCTCATCCAGCCAGGAGGCAGGGCTGGCAGGGAAGTCAGGGTAACCACCACTGCTCCCGGTAGACAGGTCAGAGCTAGGTCCGTTTCCCGCCAGCACCCTCATAGGTGGGGGCCCACCCGGGGGCCCTGAAGGCACAAGGCCCAAGCTGGAGTCTGGATACACCAAGCTGGATAGGAGGGGCTGGGGGCCAGGAAGGCTCTGGGGAGCTGCGGGGGACGGAGGGATTCCATAGGGGCTACTGGGACGCAGCTCTCGATACTGCTCAGGGCCTGCCAGGGCTCCATGTTCCAGTGCAAAGCTACCCAGGGCTCCTGCAGGCCTGCCCAAGGCAGGGGTGGACTCCCCGAGACTGCTGTACAGGCCACTGGCAGGGCCAATGTCGGCCATGGATGGCTCCTCTGCAAAGGAATCAGAGAACTCCAGTCAGGAACCACCTCTCCACCCGAGCTTCCCCTAGAGTCCCAAGAGCAGGCTGCCCCACATCACACAACACTTCAGGGACAGCAGTGGCAGCCTCTTCCATTCTGAAAATTTAGGGCTACTCATTCCCTCCTCTGCCACATCTTCATCCCCAGTTCATCCAGCTGGATCCAGAGGGTGTCCTTGGAAAGTGGGATCCCTGCTGGGATCAGAGGCAGAAGTAGTCCAGCCAGGGCCCAGGGATGAGGCAGTGTTAGGAGGTGCACCAGGGTGACCTCCCTCGCTTTGCAAAGGAGAAAGTTTAGGCCCAGAGAGGCTGGACTAAGGCCATAACACAGCCCCAAACAGAAGCAGGCATTAACGAATGGGTGACGTGTGTCTGGTGCAGAGAATGAAAAAATTAGGAGGATGGAAGCTTTTCCCTTCATAACCCCAAGATGCCAGGCATTTTACTATTCACCCCCAAATGTGCTGCCCATTGTCCCCCAACCATGAGCTGGGAGGCAGGGAGAGGCAATGTCTGGCAAGTGCCCAGCTCAGCAGTCAGGTCACAGGGGTGCACCAGTCAGTGACCAGAGTGGTCAACCCACAGGGTTGGAGTGGGAGACTGGAGTGTGACCAGTTACAAGGCTGCAGTCCCCACAGGAGGTAACAGACTTCCAAGCTCCCAGAAGGATGAAACCACTCTTGCCCTCAGTTTAGAGGCTGCCGAGTGTCCCAGGCCATCTTACCGGTGAAGGAAACCTCGGCATCGCTGTCCTGTCCCTCCTGGATGCTGTCCTTGTCCGACTTGGAGCTGCCTCGGGAGCGTTTCATGTTGCGGAAATACTGCCCCCAACGCTGCCGGCCCGCATCCTTCTTCAGCCTCTTTTCCTTGGCCCGACGGTTCTGGAACCACACCTAGGGGATCGGGATGGTGAAGGAGCGGCCTAGCTTCCCGCCCAGCTCCTGAGCCCCGGTGGACATGACGCTGACCTGCACCACCCGCATGTCCAGGCCGGTCTCCGACGAAAGCTGCTCGCGCACGTGGCGAGCTGGCTTGGGCGAGGTGTTGTAGGCGCTCTTGAGCGTCTCCAGCTGCTTGGCCGTGATGGTCGTGCGGGGCCGCTTGGCCGTGGCCTCGGCCTCTGTGAGGGGCGAATGGTGAGGTCGCCCCGCGCCCCATCCAGGGAGCCCCAAGTGCCCACACACGGCAGGGCCCCAGCTACCAGGCCGTGGCTGCGCGCACCGAGGGCTGCGTGGAACGCTTGGGCAGCGACAGACGGGGCTCAGTTATAGGGCCACTGCCTGGGAGCATCTGCCTGGCTGCGTCCTCCTTATTCTGAAAGTTTGGGTGAATAGAATCTTCAAGGTCAAGGATGTTGGCCCCATAATCTCCACTGACTTCTATGCCTGGGAATCTTGTTCCCTGACCTCACAGTCCCCAGATCGCGTAAATTCCGCCCTCAGCCTCCCGTGGTGAGTGCTGGCTGAGGTGATGGAGAGGAGGGTTTTTGCCCGGGGCGAAGAGAGCCATCCCCGCCCACTGACCTCGCTGCTTGGCGGTCTCGTAGTCCGCCTTGCACACCAGCCGGCTGTCTTCCATGAGGTAGAACTCGTCCCCCGTAGCCAGCTGCCGCTTGCACACCACGCAGGCGAAGCAGTGCAGGTGGTACACGAAGTCCTGGGCGCGGCGCACCACCTGCGTGGGCGGGATGCCCAGCTGACATGCGGCGCACTTGGTCCCGAAGCGCCTGCGGGACGCACAGGGCGCGGCTCAGCGCTGCAGCTCCGCGGCTCCTTCGCCCAGAGCGGGTCGGAGAGCAGCGAGCGGCGTGGCTCCCGTGAGCGGTCTGGGAGCCTTGCTGGGGAAGAGCTACAAATACTAGGGAGAACAGGGGGACCTCAACAGCCCGGTCCACCTCCTCTGTCTCCAAGACCTTGGGGAGCCGAGCCTGCTTCTTACTGGTGGGGAAGGCGAATCTGGAAGGCGAGGGCCACACCTGGAACAGTTCTCTTGGACCTCAGAAACCCAACCCATGAGAAACAAAACCCAGCACAATTTAAGAGAAATAGTAATCTAATGGAGTTCTACAAATCTGGGTTTATTATTTTTATAAACAATTGTCTCTGCTATTTCCAAATTGATTTTTAAAAAAATGCTGATGTTCCAATTCCAGCCATCCAGGGAGCCCCACCCTGAGGATGGCTGGGGTGTCAAAAAGGAGCTGGGGTGAGACTTCAGAGGCTTCCCCAGTTGGAACCCCATTATCCTGGGGACTATGCCCAGCATCTTTTCTGCCGGTCAGCTATGCTGTGTGTCACCCATTACCAGAGGCAAAGCGACACCCAGCTCACTTGAAGAAGTCGTCCTTGCAGTAGACGCTCTCCCCTCTGCTGAAGCAGCGCTCGGCCAGTGGTGTGTGGCAGTCGCTGCACTTGAGGCATTTGCTGTGCCAATGGCGATCCAGAGCCTTAAGGATGAATCGGTCCAGAATGTGCTGGTCACAGCCGGCGCACAGCGGGATCTCTGTGGGCACAGGAATGACACAGATCAGGGGGCTGTGTAGACAGGTGATGGCCAAATTACTTTCTCATCCACTGGAACCAACTTCCAGGCCCCCTAAACCTAGCTAGGGCAGCACAGACTCACTTCCCTTGCTGGCCCCCAAAGCTGCCTGGCTCCCCAGTGGGGCCCGAGCCAGGCACCGTATCCCTTTGCCTGGCTGGCAGCAGGTTAAAAAAAAAAAAAAAAACGGAATCGGGTCTTGAAATGTTTCCGGGGTAGGAAGGTGACCATGCTGTCCCTTGAGGCTGGAATACCATCATTTACAATTTTCTTCTAGTGCCTAAACAGGGCATGTTGAGCTCAAGTGAAATCCCCATGGAGAGGGAAGGGATCTGCTCTGAAAAGTTAGAATAGAAAATGGGAAAATCAGTCCTTGCTAGTATGGGGAGGCAACCACGCATGAGACACAGGGTGCTGAGCACCTCCTAAACATCTTCATGGTTGGGCACCATGAAACCTCATGCTCTCATTTTGTAGAGTCTCCAGCAAATGTGGCTTCCCAGTCCTGTACTCTCTCTGCAGCCTTCGAGGTTAAAAACTGACGCTATTCCTGCTTTGAGTGGCTGCGGTATTTATGAATGGATGGGCTAAGTGGATCTGCTGCTCCCACACGCAGGTGTGAGCGGTGGCGCACACAGTAGGCGGCTTGCCTTTCTCACACTACCATAGTTGCTCAAATACTCCCATTCTCACAAGTTCTATCCACCCAGAGCCTGCAAGTCTCAAGGGAATCAGACTAGTGAAGTCCTGGGTGTCCTAGGAGAACGAAGGACCCATGAAGGGCTCTTCTTTGAGTTGGTGAAACAAGACCCTGTTAATTTAGAAAGGGTCTCAAAGAAGGAAAAGATGTCACACACCCACCCCACTGCCCTTACCCTCTGGTACAGATGGCTGATTCCAAGCTGGCCCCAAGTGGGTGTAAGGAATTAGGAAGGGGCTCCAATAGTGGACTAAAGAGGATATCTGCTCTTTTCCCCTTCTGTACTGGTGAGAACCCTCAAAATCCCGCATCTAGCAAAACCGCAGCTCTGAGTGCAGATATGGGAACCCACGCCATAGCCACACAGGGTCACCACCGTGAGCATTAATTGCCAGACAACAAGGATACCCAACAGAGTGAGATAAGCAGACAGGCCGGAGCTCTGCGTTCAGCACCCCGACACGGACAGCGCTTCGGCCAAGCCTGATCCCGCATCCTACAAAAGCCATCCCGCCTCTCTGCAAAGCTCCCCTTCCATCCTGGCTTACGTTGCATGGTGACTCCAGTCCCAGAACGGTCTCCTGCCTTGACGGGTCCCCTGGAGCCTTGGCACCCTTGTTTCAGCAAGCCTGCTGAGCTCGGGAGCAGTCCCCTGACGAGCCCTTCTCCCTCCCTCCTCCCTCATCTTCCCCTCCCACTTCTTCCTTCCTCCCAGCCCCTGCAGCTAACCCCTCCCAGGAACCCCTGAAAAATAAATAAGTAGGGCACATTCGTGACCCTCAAGCCTGGGTGTAAACCCCCCCCAAGCCTGATCTGATCCTCTTTCCCTGTCCTGTAGTCCTAACCAGCCAGCGTTCCGTGGAGAGACCCCCATTCTCAAAGCCCTGCAAAGAGATCGGTGCCATCAAGAAACTGGGGCCCCAGAGAAGCCGGACTTTCTCCCCTGTAGACGGGTCCTGGCCAACAGTCTGGTGGTAAGCAGTAGGCACATGGTGGGGGGAGAAGGGTTCGATAAACAAGACCCAAATTAGGGAAGATCTAGGGTCCAGTACGAAGCCTGTCCCTGCCTGACGCTCTGAAACATGAGGAGGGCCTGGGCAACGCGATCCTCTTTGGGGACTCTCCTGCCCCCTGGTCACTGGGCCTCCCAACAGCAGCCTTGCATCTTCTTCAGCTCTGGGGCCCCGCTCAGGGCTGCAAAGGGTACCCTAAACCATTCCTGAACCACTAGGGGCCCCTCACACATTTGAGGCTGTTGCGTCCTTGCCCAAAAGAGCTAAAACCCTTGGCACCCGTCCCGCCCAGGTCCCCTGACTCCCGCCAGCCTCCGCGTCCAGGCTGGGAACCTTCAGTTCTCCCCGGTGAAGCCCGTCCCGCACCCACCTCGTCGCAGGTCGGCCCTCCGCGCCAGCAACGCCAACAGCAGGTCGCCACCTGCCGATTCCCGGGCCGGGTCAACCTCCCCCCCAGCCTCCATGGGGCCTGTCGCCCGAAGCCACCGCCCTGTGACCCTGAACTTCCTCTGGGTCCGACGAGGCCACCGCCGCAGATCCCAGCCGGCGTCGAAGCGACCTGTGAGGCTGCTGGGCGCTGCGCCCGCGGGCGGCCTGGGGGCTCCGAGCCACGGGCCGGGGAGGGCGGAGCGTGGGGGGCGGGGCCGCGGCGCTGGGCGGGGCCGGGCGGGGGTCGCCGAGACGCGCGGGGGGGGGGGGACACCCACTCTGTGCGCCTTTGCGCAGGGACCCGCGATGTTCAGAGGCAGTCCCGCGGGCCCAGCCGGAGGGTGGGGACCGCTGCCTGGGAGCACTGGTCCTGGTCCCAGCAGCCGGCCTCAAGAAGGCACCTAGAGGCTGAAGTCCCAGGAGAAGCGGCAGGGAGGGAGCTGGGTTCTCCTATCGCAGAAGTTTGGCCTCGTGAGCCTGAGCGGGGAGACTTTGCACACCCAGGAGGAATGTGGCCCCAGACGTCTCACAGAGGAGCTGCATGAAGCCAGATGTGACCCCAGGTCTCTCAAGTCCGATTCTTCTGGAAGACTGGAGCCAGCACAGAGAGGGTGTACCAGGCCCCAAGAGGGATTCAGGCCCAGTGTCCTCAGTCTGGGTCCACCGCAGCCAAGACTCAGTCAGAATCCTGCCTCCTGCACTCGAGATCCACAGAACAAAAACCTGCACCTGGTTTTTCAGCATCCTGCCCCAATCCAAACAGGTGAGCCTACCCGGACCCCACCTGTCCTTGCATGTACACAGTCCCTAAGGACTTGCAGCATCCAGCCGCTGGCCCGCACCAGGCCTGTGCAGTTACCCAAAGATAAAAGTGAGCAGTGTATGGGGGCCCTGGGTCCAGCACAGATGCCCAGGAAGCGTTTGAGGAGTCAGCATGTCACCCTTCTAGTCCAGCTACTGGCTCATCCCATCTCTGCTGCCTGAACTGTGAGCTCTAAGGGCCCAGGGCAGAAAGGATGGAGCCCGAAGAGCAGAGCATCTCCCACCCACTCCCTGCACACCTGCTGCCTCTGATGTGAGCAAAGGCCCTGTGTGGCCACACTTGAGAAGAGTCAGGCCACGCTGGCTTAGAGCTTGTTGGTGCGCTTGTATGGGAGCTATTAACTGTCAGCTGCTGTGGAGGGGGACATGTGTGGCTGAATTGGGGAAGGGGCGGCCCCACGCTGCTGGGCATCTGGCTGGCCGCCAACAATGCTTCCATTATTTTCCAACGTCTACGGCAATGGAATGGCCCTTGGGGAGGAGAGTTCAGGCAGGAGACTTGGCCTGGAGTCCCCTCCGGTAGGCTGGGGCTGTGTGGGCAGCCATAGGCATTAGTCTCTGGGAAACTTGGAGTCCCTCACTTTGCCCCTTCCTGGCATTGTCTCAGGCCAGCGCCAGGCCTTCATGGCCACCCTTGACCCTACTGCAGCTTCCATGTCCCACCTGCTCATGGTCACCCAGTACTTTCTTTCCCTGCAGCTGCTCCCTTGTCCTACCCACCTCTGCTCTCCTCTCTCCCTTCTCTCCTTTCAAATGCCCAGCTGCTGGACTGTGGCTCTTACCCTGTGTCCTGCTGAAGGTGCAGAGGGTGGCTGCTGTGGAGGCCTCGGGCATCTCTCGATCATAGTCGAGTTCTGGTTCCAGCAGCATCGCAGTAGCAGTGTGGGGCGTCCCTTCAGAGCGCTGGACCTCCCCAAGCCTTGGCTCGAGGTGCGCAGAGGCCAGCACTAGGTCGGCGCTGTCCGCGGTGCTGAAGGAGGTGCCAGCGCCCCTCCCTTGTTCCCGCCCCTGGCCCGCGCAGGCGGAGAGCGGCCTGCCTAGCTCTGGGACTGGGTTTGGCCTGATAGGGCAGTCCTAGACCTCACCCTCGCCCTGCCCCCCACCTGCTCTGGCCCTGAGCTCCAGGATTTGGTAGGAACCATCACCATTCGCTGTATGCGGGTCTGGGATCCCTAGAGTCTGAAGCCGCTGGGCCCTGCCCTTTGAACAGCAAACAGCCTTTTGAAGGCAGTACCCAGGCCACAGGGGCTTTGGCCTCCTCTGCTGGCACAGGTCAAGGTCTTCCTTCAACTGCTGCTGGTGGTCTCCAACTACCTGAACCCAACACTCTTTGGAAAGGTCTCAGACCTCCACCCCCATCCCAAGGGCACCTGTGGTCAAACCCACCAGCTCCTTCCTGAGGGACCCTACACAGAAGCTGTCTAAGACCCAGAACTGGAGCTTCAGTTCAGGAAGGCCTGGGGTAAAATCAGAGACAGGGAGCCTCCCAGCCTGTGCACTTCACACTGAGGTGAGAGGCCACCCCGCGCAGATTCAGAAACAGTGGGATTACAACAGGCCTCAGCTGCCACTTGACTAAGGTGTAAGGTTGTGTAGCTGTCTCAGTCCAGATCAGCTCTAGGAGTCTATAGTTCAGTTTCCATCTTTGACTTTCCGTCTGACCTCGTCTGTAAACTAAAAGGGAACAAAGGGCATTCCAAAAAAAAAAAAAAAAAAAAAAAAGACAGTTTTCTCAAATGTCAGATTTCTTTATTCTTAAAATGTGCACATTAGTCTACCCACATACAAAACTTCCACTTTCCACGCAGGTAAGATATTTCACTGACATTTCAGTATAAATTGGCATTTTAATCAAAATCTTCCCATAAAAATAAATAAACATTTAAATTACATGACTATTTGCACTAACTTTCATAATACTTCAAACTTTAAAAGACAGACCTCACATCTTGCTTCAAGGTGGCACCCAGGGCCAAGCAGATGTGTGAGGTTACAGGCTAGACATCCAAATAGGGTCCCTCAGTGGGTGGCAAGCTAGTCCCCATGAGGGATGACCTTGGGCCCTATGAGGGCAGCTGAGAGCCAGCTCTGCCTGGTGTGGGGTTCTGCAAAGGTCAGAGCTGGTCCCACACAGCAGGAGCCTGCAACAGCTCTGGGTTCAGTAACAGACACTTCCTTCAGGGAAAAAGACTGTCACCCAGACACAGTTGAGCTGAGGGTGCAAAGAGTTGTACTTATTTATACCTGCCTGGTTTTGAGCTGACAAGAGACCATCTGGTGCCTTCAATAACTGAGGCACATAGTGCAGCCCCATCCCAACAGAGAGGCCCAGCTCGCCGAATTGGTCTCCTGCACAGTAGCAGGGACAGTAATCACACAGGGTCTTAGAGGACATCCACATGACCTGCTATCCTCAGGACAGACGGGAGTATAAAATATAAAACTGGCAAAGTAGAAAGACTACTTGAAACTATCCTCGTCACACACACGTATACACACAGGCACACAAATGCATCTGAGCTTAAGCTTGTTTTATCCAGAAAAGACAGGCCTGGGCTCACACAGTCATGCACATGGGCACACACACTGGCACACACATAACATCAAGTACATACAAGGTGCACGTACACACACACACACACACACACACACACACACACACACACGCCAGAGCCTATGAAAAAGCAAACTCCCAAGACCCAGTTCAAATAAGAACTGACGGCAAAGCAAAGCAGTGATGCAAGGACATTCAGCCCTGGCCACTATAGGGAAGTGCACCCTACTGTGGGCAAGCGCATGGGGCACTGCATGAGCACACACACACTATGCCACACACATACAAGCAAAAAATAAAATAAAACATTTTTTAAAAATTTAAAAAGCCAGGCATGGTGGTACATGCCTTTAATGCCAGAAGGCTGAGGTAGGAGGATCACCATGAATTTGAGGCCAGCCCGAGCTATAGAGCTCTAGTCCAGCCTGGGCTAAAAGGAGACCCCGCCTTAAAAAAACAAAACAAACAAACAAAAAAATCTGTGAGCCAAGTAGGAATGTTTCAGGAATTCTATTCTTTTTTTTCCTTTCTATATTTTGGAGTCTTCAGATACAAATTTACCACTCATTATGTTGGACTTCACAAATGATGTGTTTAAATTGTTAGATGTTAACAAAATCATCCCCAAGACTTGGGGGCCCCTCCACAGCTTCTGGTGAGGAAGGCCTGATATGCAGGCCCTCTGCCACTTCAGCACCCTGAACAGCACCTTCCACAGTGTAGATGAGAGACACATGACAAAAGTCCTGGAGGTCTCCTGGGGACATGCCCCCCTCAAACAGCTCCCTAGCTCAATACCACCCACTGGTTCCAGAGCTTCACCACAGCCAGATGAGATGGTCCTTCCATTTCTTGCAAACAAACAAACAAACAAACAAACAAACAAACAAACAAACAAAGGCACTGTGACTATCCTGCCCCCTTCCAAGCCCCAGATTCCCTTCCCAGGGTCTCTTGAGATAAAAGGAAGTCACAAAACAACTCACTGGCCCCCTAGCTTTATACCTTCCAACTTTCAAATCTCCTAGTCAGAGCAGAATGTCTAATGGGCACAAGGTGACCAGACCTTCCTGCTCCACTGCAGAGCACCCTGAGGTCCCATGAAAATGTCTCTGGCTTACACAGGGACAGCCACACAGCAAAAAGCACAAGTCATTGATGACTAAGAACAGCTGAGATGGCTCAGCTGTCACTTGTAGGGTATCCAGGAGGCGGGTATCCAGATTCAGAAGCATAGCCTTGTGGTAGGAGCTCTGCCCAGAAGCTGAGCTGGACCTGGCTCCTCCTGACCTCAAGGGCAAACACAATACAAGTCTTCTGACACAGAAGCTGCGGAAGGCAAGGACAAGGTGCTAGGAAAAAATGTTCCAAAAAACCATCCGAGCCCTCCAAGGGACCATGCTTGGCTTGTTTACAAAGTCCCTGATCCCAGTGTTAAAGCTGCAGGTGTATGGGCAGATTTCAAAAAAGCTTTCTTCTGTGCTGCTGAGGCCGGCTGGCCTCCTGACACTACACGGATGGGTGGTAGAGGCGGATTTTCCACCGCTTGGACCTCACTCGGAAGAAGAAGTACATGATCATGAGGAACAAGGAGGAGGCCACATACAGCACCACACAGAGGCTCATGTCCAGGCTGGAGAAGCCAATCCCCAGGAAGGGCGCAGCCACCTCAGCCTCCTCACGGGCTCCAGGTCCACGGGGGCTCTGCAGCCTGAGGTCCAGCCTGTGGTGCAAGCTCTCAGGAAGGGTGCTTCTTGGGCCTAGCACATGGGGTGGATGGAAACTCCCTGGGGCAGTGAGTCCTTCTTCTCCTTGTCCCCTAGGCAGAGCTCCTTGGTCACTGGGGTTACTTAGGTCTGCAGAATACTTGTCCACCAAGTTGTCACTGCTGTAGTACTGCTTCAGGAATGTGAGCACTTGACCCTCATTCCAGCTGTCCACACCCTTAATTTCCTCATGGCAGGCTGGGCACAGGTCTGGAGTAGGCCATGGAGCCTTTGGAAACTTGGGATCCTCACTCAGATGGCCTAAGAGGGAGGCAAGAGGAGAATACAGTGGAGAAGGCTTTTTAGTCATGGGATGCTCAGCCTCCCATCCTCACCCACGCTGCAGCCCACCTCCCTGCCCCGCCCCCATCTCCACAAAGTGAGGCCGGATGGCTCCCTCTCCCACTAGTTGCAAGCAGTCCTCCCCCCACCCCACCCCCCACCAAATGCATGCCTCCTTATCTTTGGCAGGCTCACCTGCCAGTATGCAATGGAAGGACCCTGCATGTTAGGCTCTACCTGCCACTCACCTACCAAACTTACTGTGAACCACTTAGCTCCTTCCCTCCTAGAAGAAGCATGCAAAGTCCTTACCTCTATGCCCTCCTTAATGAGGCCACTACTCAAAGCCCCTGATCACTCTGGCTGTTAGGAACAACCCTGCCTGGACACGCACTCAACACATATTAACCCATGTTCTGGGTACCTGATCCCTCCCAGGTTATATGAAGGACCTTGAAAAACACTTCAGGAAGGACATGATCAGGCCAGAGTTCCCAACTGGAAAGCATGGGGTCCTCATTAAATCTTACAGACACTTCTCAGGAAAAGGGCCCATCCCCTTCTCTGCACAGCAAACACACGCAAGAGGCCACTGAATGTGCTTTAATTCTACCATGCTAGGTGTTTCTGGTAGTGGCGCAGGGTCTCCCCAAGTTCCTTTTGTTTGATCGTATCTGTGGGCAGTAGGGTGAACAACTCTACAGTGAACACCCCGAGGCCTTGGATTTGAGTTTTTGAGCTGCCCACCCACCCTCAGAAAGGCAGCTTAGCCCATGCCCTCCTCTCATGCTCTCACCCTGTTACTTGTTTCTTTTTTCCTTGATCAAGAAAAACTGGCAGGGCTACTATATGACGTGCCAGGCCAGCCTGGGAACTTGGCAAACATCTACATAGGAAAACTGAAATAGGGCACAACTGGGGATTCCCTGCATGAAGGGCGTGCATTCATGCTCCCTGGTAATGTGGGAGCAACCCATGGGCATGTCCAGCTACAGATCTCTCTGCTAACCAGGAATGCTCCTGCACCAGACTGCTTGATGCCACAGAGCATGCCCAGAGGTAAGTGAAAGTAGGATCATTTGTTTGGGGGACACCAGACACACAGAGTGGGGGTGAGGGGATGAAACCAGGGTAGCCTGTACTCCCTGGGAGGTGCTGCCTAGTGAGAGACTTAGATGGATTCATGCTGAGACCCATGAAAAGCTGTCAGACCTCTCCAAAGATGGGAAGTACAGGACTGACACTGGGCAGGAGGTCCACATCTGATCTCCAAGGGGCTGAGGAGCTGGGGCTCCTGAGCCCTAGGTTAGTGGTGAGGCTGAAGGCAGGTGAGGAATTTCAGGAGCAACAGCACACAGCTGGGCCTAAGGATGCTGACTGTAGGGCTCCTGGACTAGGCAGGCCCACTTGTTTTGGCTGCCTCAAAGACAAGCACCTCGGGTTGTAGAGAGATAGAGAGAAAGGAGGGGGAAATCCAGCAGGCATTAGGGAGAAATCCCCGTACCAGAGCCACCATGCTGGCAACGCCTTGAGAAAGAGGAAATCCCAGTGACACGAAAGGCGCCGTCTGCTCTTAGTGCCAAGAAAAACTAATTTTCTTTAGTGCTTTAGTTGTAATATGTTTTATAATACGGTGGATTAAATGAAAACCAATAGTTTAGTGACATTTTCCATTTGTCTCTATTAAATCTATTTCTCAGTGGAATTGTTCTTAAGCCTAATTTTAATCTGCCATCGATTCTGGAATAGTTTAAATTACTTAACTCTGAGAATTACATGTGCCCTATTTAGTTTTCTTAACACAGTCACATCAAGAGGTTTGCTTTTACATTCTGAGAACAGACTTTTAAAGACATCAAATGCCTTAGCAAAAATTCCATCCAAGGTTTTCCAGTATCAGAATTACTAGGGGTCGGAGGAGGAATAGAGGGTTACTGCAGGTAGGGAGGAGGGAAGAGAGAGCCCCACTGGTTTCCATGATGGCCAGGAACCCCCAAACCAGAGGATAAGCTGGAAAGTCAAGGACCCAGTAGCCTTGGGGAAAGCCATGTCACACAGAAAAGTGGCACAAAGAAACATTACTATCCCAGGAGACATAAACAGGATACCCCTAGTGCATCACTGTGCTGCCCCTCTTCACCCAGGCTCCAGGCTGCCTGCTCCAGAGGGCCAGGGACGTCAGGGCATGTGCGTGCAGTGCCCTCTCACCTGCCAGGCGGCTGTTCACTGTGTTGTGCTTCCTCCACAGCCATAGAATGGCTTGGTCTCGGGTTTTCACGGAATCCATGGACTCCTTAGCCATTTCCTCAAAATGCTCTCCACATTCTTTGCACCCAAAGAAGGTGTGAATGTACCTCCTCATGGTCTGTAGCACAGCCTGCGGGTCATCTTCAAATCCTGAAGACGGAAGAAGGGACAACAGTGCCCTGAGTCTGACTCATTAGGATGGGGAGTTGAGAGCTACGACAGAGGAATGAGCACGAAGTACTCAGATGCTATGACTCTCATAGGCCCTTGCAAGGGACATGCTAACACCCCTGATCATTCGTGCTCTGGTTGTCTCTGCTCCTGACCTTGTGACCCAGAGGCAACCTAATCCAAAATAGGAGTTCCTCAGGATCTGCCAGCTGTGTGAGCACTATCTTACCTTATGAGTGACTCCTAAAGGTGGTGCCAGGGCATTGAGACTGCTCACCCTGAGGCTGAATGAACACATGCCCAAGAGCAAACATGGCTGTGGACAACCTTCCTTGGGCAGGTGGTTGCCAGCAACAGTTACCAACTAGCCAGTTGCCAGGGTTTCTCTTGGAGGATGGACAGAGCAGCAGGCTGACAAGGGCCCACTTTTTTTTTTTTTTTTTTTTTTTTTTGGTTTTTCAAGGTAGGGTCTCACTCTAGTCCAAACTGACCTAGAGTTCACTCTGTAGTCTCAGGGTGGCCTTGAACTCATGGCAATCCTCTTACCTCTGCCTCCCGAGTGCTGGGATTAAAGATGTGTGCCAACATGCCCGGTGGGCCCACATCTTTAAAAGGGTTAGTCTC
This sequence comes from Zapus hudsonius, assembly GCA_004024765.1. Taxonomy (NCBI): domain Eukaryota; kingdom Metazoa; phylum Chordata; class Mammalia; order Rodentia; family Dipodidae; genus Zapus; species Zapus hudsonius. The sequence goes on along the minus strand of PVHP010006819.1, from coordinate 39,839 downwards.
AGGCTGGTCTTAAATTTACAGCGAGCCCTCCTACCTCAGCTTCCTGAGTGCTGGGATTAAAGGCATGTGTCATCACACCCAGCTATTTACTTTGATTTTTTTGAAGCAAGGCCTCATATTAAGCCCAGGCTGGCCTAGAACTTTCTTCTTCTTCTTCTTCTTCTTCTTTTTTTTTTTTTGGTGTTTTTGAGGTAGGGTCTCACTCTAGCTCAGGCTGACCTGGAATTCACTATGTAGTCTCAGGGTGGCCTTGAACTCACAGCAATCCTCCTACCTCTGCCTCCCGAGTGCTGGGATTAAAGGCGAGCGCCACCACGCCCGGCTTGGCCTAGAACTTTCTATGTAGTATAGGCTGGCCTTGAACTTGAAGCAAATTTACTGAGTTCTGGAATTACAGGGGTAAGCCTGGTTGCTGGTGGTTAAAAAAAAAAGTTCTGAAGCCAGGCGTGGTGGCACACACCTTTAATCCCAGCACTGGAGGCAGAGGTAGGAGAATTGCAGTGAGTTCGAGGCCACCCTGAGACTACATAGTGAATTCCAGGTCAGCCTGGGCTAGAGCGAGACCCTACCTCAAAAAAACAAGACAGGGCTGGAGAGATGGCTCGGCGGGTAAGGCACTTGCCTCCAGTGCCTAAGGCCCCGGGTTCAATTCCCCAGGACCCACATAGGCCAGACTCACTAGGTGGTGGCCCTGGTGTGCTCGCTCTCTCTCTCTCTCTCTCTCTCTCTCCCTCTCTCTGCTTGAAAATGAATAAATAAAATTAAATTAAAAAAAAAAAAACAAAACAAAAAGCCCTGAATGTGGGACAACACTCACAGCACTGTGTGTAAAGCAGATGCTCACAGGACAGATACCAAGAATGAACACATAGCATTTTTAGAAGCAAATTGCCGGAGCCAAGGAAATGGAAAGGGAGCTGGCACATGGCTGGGCTGCATCCCCATGCAGACAAATGCTAATAAGAGACAGCACCAGCTTCATGACAGGTTGCAAAGTGACTACAAAAGAGATGGAGGGGAATCTGTCTCCATTCATAGCAGCCCACAAAAGTTGTCTGCTTCTCAACAGGACCTGGTCTAGGCTCTCAGACTCTGAGACTTACACCAGGACCCTCCGAAATGGAACTCATCATACTGCTGGCTTTCAGTGTGCCCACAGGTGAATGGGCAATGCAGTGTGAAATATAGGCACTGGTCTTGTGACCCAGCCCGCCGGACCTCCTCTCCCCATGGAGAGATCTCCAGACATCTGCCTCGCATCATGGTAATCCCCCTCTTCTTTTCCACCAAACTGTTACATGCTCTGGCCCTAATCTTTAAAGTGGACAAGAACTATAAACCTCTACCTAGGGGAGGGTTAGATGCACGGCCAGTGCTTTAGTAGACGGGGCTTAAATGGGCAGTGAGGAAAGAAAACCTCCAAGACTTAATCCCACGCCTCGCCTGACCTAATTCCTTTGGCAGGAAACTACTCCTTGAGGGCAGTGTGTGCGGCAGTGCTGATGGGGAAGCATGAGTGCTATAATGCCTGGGTGTGGGCTGTCTCACACTGCCTTCCCAATCTCATCACAAGGACTGGTTCCCTGGCCACCCCACACTGTGGTGTTCTCAGGAGCACATGAGAGTAAGAGGAGCATGCTGGGCCAGAACTTCACCCATATAAAAAAGATCCTTGGGACTCAGCCTTGTGTTTCTGAAGTAGGTCTGACCTGTGGCTAAGTTCTATCACATGGTACTATGGATCTGATTTCAGTGTCTGGATAGCTCCCAAGGTTTCTCTCCTGAACACTCCTCTTTCTTTGTCTGAACGTTGGGTTTAGACCAATCCCTCCTGCTTTATACTCCAAGATGCAGTAATCCACAGTCCCCCTGAAGAAAGCCCTCTGACCCTGGACATGCGATTTGGATGCTTCTATGAGTAAGTGGAATCCATTTCCCTGGCCTTGAGTTCAGTCTGGACAAACAAACAGGATATGGCTGAGGTAAGGCCTGTGACAACTTGTTGAGGCCTCCATGGTCCTTCCTGCCCCTGGTGCCACATGGTGGGAAGCTGGGGCTTGCCTGCTGGAGTAAGAGCCACTCCAAGACACCCTGGATGGCCAGCTACTACCAGGTGCCTGCAAAAGCAAGTCCACACTAGAAACAGAAGAACCGCCCAGCCAAGCCCAGGCCAATCTGCTGGCCCATCCAATCATGGACAAGTAAAATGACAGCAAATTCCCACAGAATGGGGAGAGTGGTCTCTGGCCAGTACCCAACAGGGACCTGAAGACCTGATGGGAGCAGCCAGTAAGAATAGATAGGCCTTGAGAGAGCTCAGAAGTGAATCTCCTGCAAGCTGAGTGGGGTCCCATTAGCCTGAAGCTGAGGATCCATCAAGCCACACCCAGAGTTCTGACCAAAGAAACAGACCAGGAAGACGGCTGTTTAAGCTACTGAATTTGGTGGCAATTTATTCATTCTATAACAATCTATAAGTAGTACACATTTCCAAACAGGCTTCATTTATTCCATCTGGTTTTTCTAAGCAAATGAAGGGGAGTTTACACTGCAAAGAAATTCTTAGTTGAGCCAGGTGTGGTGGTGCACGCCTTTAATCCCAGCACTCGGGAGGCAGAGGTAGGAGGATCGCCGTGAGTTCAAGGCCACCCTGAGACTACATAGTGAATTCCAGGTCAGCCTGGGCTAGAGTGAGACCCTACCTCAAAAAACCAAAAAAAAAAAAAAAAAAAAGAAATTCTTAGTTGGTTTCCTATATTCTTCTCTGTGATTTCTTTCTGGTAGGTCTGCCCATGTGTGTTTGCATGTTAAGAAGACTGGAACTTTCTCTCTGGCTTCCCATAGTAGGTTGTGCTCATTTTGTATTTTGAGGAGATACTCACCTCTATCTTCCTTCTCATGTCCCTCCACCCCCAGCACCTAAGATAGCAAGACAAATCTATGCAGGTGCTTCTGGTAGCATATGACATACACCAGCATAATAAATGTGCAATGTTGGGCTGGAGAGATAGCTCAGCAGTTAAGGCAATTGCCTCCAGTGCCTAAGGCCCTGGGTTCAATTCCCCAGTACCCACATAAGCCAGACCCACAAGGTGGTGGCCCTGGTGTGCTCGTTCTCTCTCTCTCTCTCTCTCTCTCTCTCTCTGCTTGAAAATTAATAAATATTTTTTTTAAAAAATAAATAAATGTGTAATGTCAACCAGTGCCTGCTTGGCTAGGGTATGGTTTACCTGTGCCAACCAGTGCTTCTGGATGGGTCGAGGCCTGAACAGTCAAAGTGTGAAACAGCTTCCAGAGGGAACACGAGTAGCCTCTCAACTCCGGTCGGCTTCCTTGACAACCCACCCACTTTATATGGTTGGTAAGGAAAAGTCCAGAAATCTGAGGGAAAAAAATCCACAAAGAATACAAGACAACTGTAGAATGTCCTCTGTCTTGGTTGAGGAGGTGGTTACACAAAGACATCTATTGATTAAAACCTCTTCACTATATGCCTGTAGTTCTAGTACTAATAGGGTGGAGGCTAGACAATCTCAGGTTTGAAGGGGTTTTTCTGTATAGGGAGATGGGAGCTTCCCCACACAGAAGACAGAGACTTCCACAGGGAGGCAGGGGTTTCTACATATAGAGAGATGAGGCCTGTTCTGTGGGTGCCAAGTATTGACAGCAAAGTCATGGTGATTATCTACAGGTAAATGGTTTTCATTTTCCTTGCTGTAGACCCTAGATCCCAGGCTCAGGCAGTAGGAAGAGGCATGCTGGAGTGTGTGGGTGTATGAGAACTGGCAGGGGCTGGGACTCACCCGCATTTTGTTGTTGACTAGGTCAAGGATTGCCTTGTAGGGGATCTTGTCCAACGGGAGATTGGTCAGCCACTCCTGCAGAGTCTCCAACAGTTTCCTAACTGGTGGCCGTCCAGGGAACAGCTAAACAAGGAAGAACCCACCTTGAGAAATGCTCAGAGAAAGTACCACCATGCTCTAGGAACAAGAGTGGTCTCAGAGCTATGACTTAGTGGCAGAGCCCACTCACGTAGGATAGAAACTCATGCCAATATACATCCTACCCCAAGCAGTCCTGTAGGGAAATGGATTCAACTTGGGGGCCAGCCTATAATGGAGAGGCTCTCCAAGAATTAGGATCCCTCTGATAGGGGGGCCTGAGGACTCCCAGGCTCCATAGACATCTGAATAGCAACGTGCCCTCTACATCTTGCCCATGTGCCTTGCTTACACCACATGGCTACTTCAAGATAACACATCTCCAGGCATATTACCAAGTTATCAAGAGCTCCTGGCCCATGACAAGGCACTGCTTGCTTACTTACCCTACCTTTCTCTTAGAGCAAAACCTTAACAGCCCCTCCCAGTGTGTCTCTGACCAACCACCCTATAAGGTATGTGGGAACAGGGACCTGTCACAACTGCTGACATCACCTGGTCATGAGGCTTACTGAAAAAACAGCCTGGAGAAGCATGTAGCTAAGGGGAATCCAGTGATTCTATCCTCCTTTGTAAGGAATTTCAACTGTATGTGGTTCTCTTATTACATGTACAAAGTAAAGGCTACTTTAACTATATTTTTTATATTGGTTACAAAGAACCACAATCAATTTAACACCATAAATTTGTTTTTTAAACATTTAAATAAAATTTAAAATTATTCTCAGTAAGCATCTAGCTTAGGCTGACCAATCCCCATATCAGCTGACGGATATCCTGGGCTCAGCATGGGGCCCAGCACCATAGCCAGAGCAGAATCACCGCACCTTAGCAATAACTGTCACAAAGTCCCTGAGTGTCTTCAATTGGGCTCCAGCCAAGGACTTGTGGGCAGCCAGCTCCACTCTTAGCAGGTAGTGCAACCCCGACTCCAGGTCCACCGTGTACAGTTTGGTCCTGAGACAAACAGAGAAGCCAGGCAGAGTACGAGTCTCTCTCATCTTGCTCCTGCCACAGCCCATGGTCCCCACCTCTGACCTTTCCCCACCCTGGCCTCAGTTCTACTTGAATACTTGCCTATCGAATTCTCTCCAAACCACAACATCTGCGCTTTCTTCTTTGTTGGGTTTCTCAGGTAAGGAAAGTGATTTTTTTCTCACACCGGGCAATAATTTCAAATAAGATGAGAAAAATGCTCGTAGAGGCTTTGCACTGTGAAAGGAAGGAGAGGTGGGAATGCCATGCCAGGAGCTGCTTCTGTAACCCCAGGGTAGTTAAGGATGCCTCTGCAGGACAGCTCTCCCGCCCTTCCACCCTAGAGGACTCAGCTGGGCCTCAGGAACTGCCCTCCCCACCTGAGCTGAGAAGACAACACCAAATCCAAGTAGCTGCTGAGTGACAGCTGCAGTAAGTGCCTTAAGTGCCATATAGTCTATTGTGCTTTCTGGGGCCTTGAGACATTTCTAAAGCTGGTTTGAACATCTGCCAAGATCAGCTTTATCCTGACTGATTCCACTGTGCCAGAGAGCCTTCGCCACCATGCTGTTCTGCCAGCTGAGCTACATCTGGAGGGCAGGCCTGGACCCCCACCCCCATTGTCGAGCTCTTGGGCTCTTTGGTGGGTCACCTAGCACAGTGTGGGCATGTGGCAGACCCTATGATAGAGCACTCCCACTGTAGCTCTGGAGCCACCAGTGTGTCCAGAGCTCAGTGCCATTTCCCCATGGAAAGTGACAGGCTATGTGTAGAAGTACTAACATGACTCCGTGTTGGGAAGTTGTACACAGCTACTCTTGGTGCTGCATGGACACCTGTCCTCTTCAGAATACAACAACAGTTATCTAGGCTGCTGACAGGGCCACCTCTCAGGGTGAGGAGCCCATCCCAAAAAACTCTGTGACCTTGGGCCCCAGGATTATTTTTCATTTATTTGTATTTTTCCTTTTATTTATTATTTATTTATTTGGGAGACAAAGAGAATGAATGGGCATGCCAGGGCCCCTTGCCGCTACAAACAAATTCCAGATGCACGCACCACTTTTGTGCGTCTGGCTTTACATTGGTACTGGGAATAGAACCCAAGCTGGCAGGCTTTGCACTCAAGTGCCTTTAACTACTGAGCCATCTCCCCAGCCTGGGGGCCTGTGGTTTCTATTTTTGGTTTTGTTTTGTTTTCTGTTTTTTCCAAGGTAGGGTCTCACTCTAGCCCAGGCCTACCTGGAGTTCATTATGTATTCTCAGAGTAGCCTTGAACTCACAGTAATGCTCTCAAGTGCTGGGATTAAAGGCGTGTCCCACCATGCCAGGTTTATTTTTCCTTTTTTTTTTTTTAAAGACCAGCACACACCCAAGAAACTGTGGTTTGTTTGGGACCTCAGGCAGATTCCCCCTGCAGCCACAGCACCTTGGTTAACTTTCTCACTTATTTTGCTTTCTGAAGCTTCATTCAGAATCATTCTATCGGCCTGTTGCCTGCTGCCCACCTCCACCTCTCACTCTGGAGAGGGTTACTTGTGCTTACCAACCACAACAGACAGCAGAAGCCCAGAGCTGGCACAAGAAGGGTCAATGGATGCTTGCTGCATTTGAGGTTTGTTTAGAAACCCATGAAAACAACCATAGGCAACTAATAGCCTGGAGCCTGAAGCATGGTCAGAACAGACCTGGGGGAAGGTAGTCAGGCACAACTTTCTCACACTGGACTCTCCAATGAGGCATGTGTTCCCAAAATCCTATTGGACACTGCACCTATTCCTTAAACTAAATAGCACTTACACGGTAACTGGTCCATGAGATCCATTTGGGTAGATCAAGTAACAGGAAGGAACTGAAGAAATGCCAAGTGTCTCTAGAAATGCTCTGTCCCCATCCAGGGCTCTGCTCACCACAATGTTTTCATAAGGAATCAAGTCTAAGATCACCTGTGGAATGAGAAGCATGCTACCTTCATGGTTGTCCCAGAAAATAGCACAGCATGCAGACCTACCACTTCACAGCCTATTCTTTACCCCCAAAGGATGCTGAACCTTCCAGAGAACGGGCTCTGTTAGAACCCCTGTCCACTGCACATGGCACAGCAAGCCTCTTCACTCAAAAGCAGCTAGGATGTGCAACATGTGGATCTGTCACCAGCAGTGATACACTTACCAAAGCTTGGCATTCACTGAAGGCAGTGATAGCATGGCAGATAAATCTGTACTCACCCCTCTGCAGTGACATCAGCATTTTCACCGTAGCTTTCACATAGTCACATGTCCAAAGTTTGTTGTGTGGTGTGTGTGTGTGAGAGAGACGTGTGGAGTACACAAATGCATGAGCTGATGTATCACCACCTGTGCTCACTCGCCTACGACAGCTGGAGGAAAAGTCAGGTGTCCCCTCCATCACTCACCCAACTGTTTCCTTGAAATGACTTTGTTACTGATTCTAGAGCATGCTGTTTATGCAGCTCCCCCATAGGACTGGGGTGATGGGCATATGTGACCATGCCCATCTGTTTATGCAGGATCTGGAGATTTGAACTCAGGTCCAAATTCTTGTGTAGAAAGTGCATATAACCACTGAGCCATCTCTGCCCCCACATGGGAAAATTTGGCAATTTCCAAGTCAAAAACAAAATATCACTGAACTTTTATTTTCCCTTTCTAAACCACTTCGCCCTTTAAGGAATCTACATGAATCACGTGAGTACCCTCATCACTCATCAGCTACACCCAACAGCCCTGTGCTTTCCCAGGAAGCTGGCTGGCATGTGCCACGTTTAGAGACAATTAGCACCTAGGGAAAGCTAAGCCATCATTCCGGCTTTCAGCCAGGCTTTGGGCCACTTCTGCAAGTGGCTTGTGCCTATCCAGCTTGCTTAGGCAGTGGGTCTTGGTGACAGATGGACTGTGGGAGTGGCGTATCAGGGTCTAGGAAACTCCTGACTGTGCTCTTATCATTATGGCAAGTGGAGCCTGTTTCTCTCTGTTTCCCTAAGATTTCAACAATGCCAAACACTTCCTGGGTAGGGACATGGATTACATGTAAGCTGGGTGGACACCAAGTGTACAGTGGCTCTTGAGAGCTTGTTTGGAGGTTCCAACAAGGGAGCACAGCTACTCATATATCCTTGACTAAAAACTGGTCCTGCTTTATTTGGGGAGAGCTGCTGGGACACACATGGAGCAGGGAGGAAGGGGTTACCTGCCTAGCCAGCCAGATCAGCAGAATCAACCCTCAATCAATGGGGTGACAGATTGGGCTAACAGCCCTCAGTGGCTCTTCTTTTTTTATTATTATTATTATTTATTAGTTTTCAAGCAGAGAGAGAGAGAAAGAGAGAGAGAGAGAGAGAGAGAGAGAGAGAGAGAGAGAGAGAGAGAGAGAGAACGTGAGCGAGCGAGCAAGCACGAGTGCACCAGGGCCACCACCTTGTAGGTCTGGCTTATGTGGGGTACTGGGGAATTGAACCCAGGGCCTTAGGCACTGGAGGCAAGTGCCTTAACCACTGACCCATCTCTCCAGCCCCTCAGTGGCTCTTCTTGATCTCCATTCTTGGGTCACCCTTGGCAAAAAGACAGCTCTTCACTCAAGTCACACTGGAGAAGCTCTTGCTTCTGGCTTGTGAGCATACATGCCTGACACCACCTAAGGGAGCCAGCATGCAAAGAGGCCCTTAGGCATCAGGAGAGAGAATCTAGAAGAGAGAACTCTGGTGTGCTTTGGTGCTTCCACCATGAGTCCCAGCCAACCACAAGGAAGGCAGCATGATGCACCACCAAACTTGAAGTGAGGGGCTAGGAGAGCTGCTCGGTGCAACAGAAGTGGTCACTACACTGCTCTTTGCAGCCTGCCCCACGTCTCCAGGGTGCTCACCAGGGACAAAGCTGGCTCCTCCTCCTCCCCTGAGCTACCCAGATGACCTAGAGAATTGCCCCCAAGTGTCAGGAAGGAGGAGCCCATAGGAGGCCTCATTCTCATCTCTGAGATGTGGCATAAACAGTCTGTGAGTCACCAGGTCTCTGGCCCTCTGGTTTTACGTTGGCCAAAGGCTTCTAAAATCATACATGTAACTTCAAAGCCTAACAACATTTCATAAGAGAGCCAAAGTCTTAGATGTGAGGAAATCTGGTAAGAATGGCCTCGAGGGAAGAGGCAGCCATACTGTGAGCTTATCACCCCATCACTCTCTCCTATAGACCAGTGACTTAGTGGGAAAAAAAAGAAACAAGCCCTAACTAATGACAACGCAAAGCTCAGTACTCAGTACTGCTGCTCATGAACCTGACTATAGCCCTACCCTGACCACCCCAAGAGCAGCCCCAGAACACAGGAGACAGCACCTCTCGTCCAACGTAGGAGCCATTGCTTTCAAACACAATAGCCTCATATCGGCCACCACGGCTGTTCAGGAGGGAAAGGACATCACTGGACCTGTCAGGAGAAAGCAAGGCTCTCAGCACACTCCTCAACAGCGAGCTGTCACAGCACGGCAGCGCTCGTGCTATTCGTGCTCTCTTGGCACTCTCCATGAGAGCAAGCTGTCATGGCACACCAACACCCATCACTTATGCACACTAAGATTTTAAAACTTTGGCAGGGGGCAGTGCCGGGGGCTGGCCAGGGCCTCCTGCTTGCTGAGCTCTACGACTGAGCTGCATCCACAGGACCATAGACCACCTTTCAATGGAGCTACTCACTGAATAGGCTCCAGGGGTGGACAGGCGGGAGGCCGGGTGCCTTCCGTGTGGTTCTGCAGGAAGTCAATCATTGTCTGTCTCACTGTCCGCAGCTCTCTGTCAGATCCTGCAGAAGCACACCTGAGTCAGGGCTGTTTGCAAGTGCTTGTCCCTGTTGAGTGACCCAGCCCACCCCATAGTCCTAGGACAACAGTGGTAGGCAACAGTGACATTCATAATAACCCTAGCTGCTATGCATGAACAGAGACGTCAATTGATGCACACAACAGGAGACTACACAGTCATAAGAGTGAGAGTGACAGGCTACAAGACACATGACAATAATGACAAGTCTCCCAAAGATGGCATGATAGGAGGCCAAGTGATCCAATTCACCCACACCATTAACAAACATCCACCTTTGATGCCAGAGAAGGCAGGTGCCTCCCAGGTGATGACCTGTGGGATGGTCACCTACAGGTCTTCGTTGGGGCATCACTCACCTGGCTGGGCTCACTCATAAAAATCTACCAGTCATGCAACTTGCCACCAATGTACTTCCCCTAACATTTTTAAAAGTGTTTTTAATTTTATTTTTTATTTGCAAGGAGAGGGAGAGAGAATATGAGTGTGTTAAGGCCTCCTGACAGTTCAAAAAACCCTCCAGATGCATGTGCCACTTTTGTGGATGCTGGGGAAATCAAACCCAGGCTTTGCAAGCAAGCGTTTTTAACCTCTGAGCCAAATGTTCAGTCCCTCAATAAAAAAATTACTTAAAGAAGTTTCACAGAGCTGGGGAGATGGATCAGAGGGTAAAGTGATTACCATATAAGAATTCTGAGGGCTGGAGAGATGGCTCAGCGGTTAAGGCACTTGCCTCCAATGCCTAAAGCCCCGGGTTCAATTCCAAGGACCCACATAAGCCAGACCCACAAGGTGGTGGCCCTAGTGTTCTCTCTCTCTTTCTCTCAAAAATGAATAAATACAATAAAAAAAAGTCTGTATCCTCAACATCCATATAAAATGCCTTTAATCCCAGCATTGGGGAGGCTCACTGGATAGCTGGACTAGCCAAATCAGTGAGCTCCAGACTCAGCAAGAGACCCTATCTCAATGAAGAGGGAGAGCAGACCCTTGATTTCAACCTCTGGTTTCTACATGCATGTGCACACATGTGCATGTATACCTGCACACACATGTATACACATGTATGAATGTGCATACACACACATACTCATGCAAAAAATTTCCCTAACACATTTCCCATAAAAGGCAAAGCACAAAATAAGAAATTCTCATGAGGACTGGAGAGATGGCTCAGCAGTTAAGGCACTTGTCTGCAAGGCCTAACTACCCAGGTTCAATTCCCAAGTGTCCATGTAAAGCCAGATGCACAAAGTGGTGCATGCATCTGGAGTTTGTTTGCAGTGGCTGGAGGCCCTTGCACACCCATTCTCTCTTTCCCTTTGCAAATAAACAAAAATATTTCTTAAAAATTAAATTCTCGTGACACTATTAAGGTTAGGCAGCACTGGTATAAGTGTGCTGGTGTTGGTACTGGTGCTGGGGTGGGAGGCAGCCCACGGTTCCCTCTCCTGAGACCACTGCCACTTGACCAGATCTAAGAGGTCACTCTAAGGGAATAGAATACAATGCTTGTATCCTTACCTTTAAAATTTTCTCCAGTTGTAAACTCCTTTGCAAACGCTTTAAAATACTAGAGGAAAAACACACAACATGTAAGAACCAGCTCTGGAGTAGGGCTGTGCACATGTTTAATACCTAAACAAGACACTGTCTCAACCAGGGTCTTCAATCAAGTTCTGCTGGGTGCTACACTGATTAGACCAGCCGTGTTTCTGCATTTCTGTGGACAACAGAGTTCCTGCAGAGATTAGAGCCACTGTGGTAAACTTCAATCCAAATTCTGCTTTGTATAGTTCTGACCCAAACAGGACTGGAAGCAAGATGAACTGATAAGATGGGGTACTGAGAGGACATGCCGCTGATTCTTGGGATCCAAATGCATCTGGGCAGTTGTGGCATCTGATTTCCAGGGGATGAGCACTGTCCAGTGCTCTGAGAAGATAAAAGCACTGTGACTTACACGAAGGCATCAAAGGCAGCAGACAAGCTATTCCCACACTCACTACAGAGAAGATCAGTGTTGAGGATGTATGGCACCACACAGCATCAACTCAGAAAGAAATGTGGCAATGACTAAAAGGAAGGAACAGATGCCCCACAGACAGATACACATGGCCACCACAGATGTGCTCACAAGTCACCTGGAAAACAGGTGATACACTGTATTTCATGTTGCACCCATTCTATGGGCAAATGTGACACACCATGGGAGGGGCTGTCCCCACTGGGTCTGCCTCATACATCTCTGAATCCTTTGACCCAAAACTTCTTTCTGGAACCACTGGGAGGAACTCCTCACAGATGTGAAAATGTTCACAGCACTGCTGTTCCAAGTAGCAAAAGCCAGGAAGTACTTAAACACCCAGCAGAGAGGGTCGCCATGACAGCGAGACATTAAAGGGCAATCCAACCAATGAACCACAGCAGCACCAATGTGTGGGTGGACCTTGGCAAAATCCTATGACATATGCACTTAGCAGTGTGACCTAGGTATGATGTTAAAGCAAAATAAAATAGGAATACAGTGTAATACTGCCAGATCAGGACCAAACAGTAAGAGAACGAGCCACCCAGGGCTCTGGTTCCTGGGCCAGCAGCACAGCACAAAGTGGCAGGTTAGTAGATGAGCTCTGTGTACTGCTTCAGGCTGCCAGAGCTGGGCTCACTGGCTCTTCAGAAATTATCTCCAAAGTGCTGCATGCTTTGGAAGACATCCACGATGCGATGTTTGTGGTGTGGTGGCAGGCGTGCAGCTGCCATGGGTGAGCACACACTAGGCCATAGACCTTCAACAGGTAGTGCCTCTGCCCTCTAGTGGAAGCAATAGTACACGTTTGTCTGTGGGGTCAGCGCACCGCAGCCTGCCTGTGGACAGTGTGGGAGATTTAGCAGCAGCACAACCCCCAGCATACCCAAGGCAGCACTGGTCACACAGGCTGCGGCTGGGCCTTGTATGTGTTTGGGGGGGGGGAGCTTCATACTGCATGGACAGAGCTGGACAGACCCACCAGACAACAGGCTTCCTGGACTCAACAGGGGGAACAAAAAGGCTTACCCTGAAGGTGGGGTAGAAGTGGATGTCATAGGTACGGCACACTTCCTGGTTCTTTTCTTCTGCACAGTCCAGAGCAGCGACTCGGATGGCAGGGCCCCAGTCTGCAAAGTAGAAGTGTGACCTTCAGCAGGGCAGCCCAGCACCAAACCATCACACCCTAGGGCTCATCTGCATGGGTACCAACTGCTGTGAAGAACTAGCCGGTGTGCCTTCCTCTGCCGCCTGATCTAGAACAGAGTAACATCTCAACCACAGATGTAGGTGTGAATGGAGCCAATTGATTTTTGCTGAACTTGCAAATCACTCGGCAGCTTGCCAAGCTGTGCTCTCCCAATTACAGGACACCCTGACAGATGGAAGTGGAGGAAACAGAAGTGCTGTCAGTGGCCAGTGGTTGGTCTCTTGCCAGGACTACCCAGGAGTATCTGCAGATTGACTGGTGGGGCCCAGTGCACTCCTGTAGGGTGGGCTCTGTAGTGTGGTGCAGTGGTCCTTCAAGCTAGGACATTGGTCAGTATTGTGCTGTCCAGTGCAACCTGATGCCTCCCACAGGCCCAGATGTGGCTGCCATAGTTGGCAGGAGAGGAGCAATTCTACATACCTTTCCTATCTTTGATGTTTTTATCTTGGAGGCTTATCATAAAAGATAGACAAAAAGATAACAACCCCTCCCCCTACATGTCCCTCATTTCAGTGTCAATAATTACCAGGTCCTGTGAAACTTGTCCTGTCCAGATCTCCATCCACTTCCAGAATTATAGGGAAACATCTTGGATATGTTGTTTTGTCATAAATCTCCTCACAAGCCTCTCTAAAACACAAGATTCTTCTGCAACTGACATACTGCCATGATCACAGCAAACCATACACCATCAAACACAGATGGTTGTTGGTTTGTTTGAATCAGGACCACACCTACCTGTACACCCCTCTGTCCTGCACCTTCTGTCCCATCAGCAGGATGGAGGTGGAGATTAATATATATATATAAAATTTGGGAGGTTGAGGTAGGGTCTCACTCTAGCCCAGGCTGACCTAGAATTCACTATGTAGTCTCAGGGTGACCTCAAACTCACTGCAATTCTCCTACCTCTGCCTCCCCAGTGCTGGGATTAAAGGTGTGCACCACCATGCCTGACCCAAAAACCTATTTTTATTTATTTGCAAGTAGAGAGAGGTAGAGAGCAGAGACAGAGAGATGATGGGTGCACCAGGGCCTCCACTCAAATGAACTCCAGATGCATGTGCCATTTTGTGCATCTGTGTTTACATGAGTACTGGGGAATCGAACCTGGGCCATTAGGCTTTGCACGCCTTATCACCGAGCCATCTCTCCAGCCCAAGGTGATTTTTGTTAGCTACCTTTGCTAGGATGACTTTTAAGTGGAGGTGTGCGTCTATAGCTGTCTTCCTCATTATGGCCACTAGGGCTGTGGGCTTAACCTTCTCACCCAGTGTGAGACACTTCTGGGGGGAAGCTGCTCTCTGGATGCAGCCGCAAGTGCCCGGTTTACCCTTTAGTCACCAGCACCAGGTGATGTCCAACACCCTTCCAGGGTAACTGAGAGGGTTCTTCTCAGAGGTGTGTGCCCTTCGGGGTATTAATATTACACCACCTATGACTCACACTTACTTTCAGGTACCTGGCCCTGTTGGGGGTCCAGTCCAGGCTCGGACCCATAGGACACTGAGGCTTGCTTATACAGGGTCAGCAGTGTAGCAGAACCTACAGGCACATGGGGATGGGGAGGACACAGGAACCTGGAAAGTGGACCAGGGTGAGGGACAGAAGAGCCAGCTGGGCAAACTTGTACTGCCTCCCATTGGAGGCCACTTTATTTTTGGACAGGAGCTCATGCTGTTGGTCATGGCTACAGAGCACGCTCTGGACTGCTCGTGTTGTCCTGTTCCCTCCAGTAACCTAGCTAAAATCCATGCAAAACTGTCCCTCTGAGGACTAGTCATACTTAAACTTCAGAGGCTCTTTGTGCAGACAAGCCTGATGGGAGGGACAATGTGATTCCAGGACACTTACACACTCCAATGACTGCAGTCTTGCATGTAACACCTTTTCTCTTTTTTTCATTCTTTTCTGTCTTTAATTAAGAGTAAATAACAAAGATAGGTCATTCACAAACTGTGACCAGATACTGATACTGGCCAAACAAAGCCAACTGCATCCCAAGGTCACTTTAAATGCACGAGAAAAAAAAAAAACCCAGTGCCTCCTGAAATCACTGGTCACATCTTCCTAAAGTCTCAAATGGCACAGAACTGAGGGAGAACAGTTAATACTCTCATCCAATTAGAGGCAGATGGCAGAATTGGCTGAAACAGACCTCCTGTTACAGCCCAGCACAGAAGCAGGCACCTTGCAGCACAGTGCTCTGTGGGCAGACCCAACCCAAGTGCTTCAACCCAGTTTTCTGTCCTGCATAAGATACAGCATCTCATTCCTGCTACCCTGAGCTGGCCCAAAGCCCCCCTCCCCCCATTTTGCTCTGCTTATTAGGAGTTTCAACAACACAACTTTCATTCTACTTTTTTTTTTTTTTTTTTGGTTTTTCGAGGTAGGGTCTCGCTCTAGTCCAGGCTGACCTGGAATTCACTATGTAGTCTCAGGGTGGCCTTGAACTCATGGCAATCCTCCTACCTCTGTCTCCCGAGTGCTGGGATTAAAGGCGTGCGCCACCACACCCGGCTCATTCTACATTTTTTTTTTAAATCACCTTCCGGGCTGGAGAGATGGCTTAGTGGTTGAGGAGTTTACCTGCAAAAACTAATGACCCAAGTTCAATTCCCCAGTATCCACATAAAAGCTAGATGCACAAAATGGCACATGCATCTGGAGTTCATTTGCAGCAGTAGAGGCCCTTTCATGCCCATTCTGTCTCTCTCTGCTTGCAAATAAATAAATAAGTGATTTTTTATTTTTAAAAAAGGATGAGCATGGTGGTTCATGCCTTTAATCCCAGCACTTGGGAGGCAGAGGCAAGACTGCTGTGAGTTTGAGGCCAGCCTACTATAATAGTGTTCCAGGTCATCTTGTGAGACCCCCCTACAGTGAGACCCCACCTGGGGGGAGGGGAGTAGAGTGAAAAGCTCCAAGAATGCAAAGCATGAATGACAGTTGGTACTACCAGCAATGATCAAACCAACCTGGACTGGGAAGGGAGAATTGGGGGGGGGGGGAGTAATAGGAAGCTGCTAGCTTTTTGCAGCCAGATTTGCCCTACTTTTTTTTTTTTTTTTTTTTTTTTTTGAGGCAGGCTCTCACTCTAGCCAGGTGGTCTACATTTTTGTCTTTCAGAAGTTTCTCAAGCACAGCTCTGTTGATCCTGGCTCCACATAGCCCAGAATGCTTGCAGGCACTGTGCACTATGTGGTGACTCTACCAGGCATCAACTTTGTGGTTTTGGTTTTGAACTCCCAGAGTCCCTAGCAGAAGGTGGCTCAACACAGGACACAGGAAAAGAGGGTTCCCCAATGCTGTGGGAGGACAGTGTCAGACAAAATACAAAATACAGCAGGTGCTAATGGCTTTTTAAAGCAGTCTGGCTATGTAGACCAAGATGGCCTTGAATTCATGATGCTCTTGCCTCAGCTTCTTAAGTGCTTGAATCACAGACTGGTTGGTAACTCTGGTAATAACCCGAGTCAAGTCTGGCACTGCAGAGCACATGGACACATTAGCTTCAGGTAAAGCCACCAGCTGTGCCTGGGACTCTTGTCATCTGGAAGGTGGAAGCACTGAAGAACCCAGTTTGAGAATTGAGATACAGCGCTCACCAATACCTGAACCCTGTCCTTGATCAGGCAAGGACTTGATACTGCTCTGTAGCATTCTGTGCCCATCCCATCCCCCACCCACTAATAGTAAGACACTATTCTAAAATACACAAGCAACCTCTTAGCCCTGCAGTCCACTCAGTGCTGGGCATTTGTGGGACATTTTGATCCATACTGTCCAACCTGTGTCACAGATGAGGACACTGGACTCCAGGGCAAACAAGGGAGGAAGAAGGAGCCTCAGAACCATGGAGCTGGGACCTTGGACCTGTCCCACCATGGACTTTCTAGAAGGGAGAAACAAGGGGAGGTGAGTGCCTATCTACCTCCCCTGGGCACAGGGTGTAAGTGAACCAACATGTTAGAATGCTGCCGTTCCAGCTGGGCTCTGAGAGGTTGGTGGGCATTGACAGTGGGATACCAACAAACAGAGGGAGATTCTCCACCTGGCCAAGAAGAACCAGGAAACGAGTGGAGCTGTGCCAGGCAGCAGGCAGCACGAGGCTGCAAGGGGCTGCCAGAAACCTGTGACTTCTCAGCCTCTACAGGTCTACCAAGGTCACACAGCGAGCAGTCCTCTCATCCTGGGCCCTTCTGCCCAGACCCTTACTGCTCCCTGTACTGAGCTCTTTGCCACTGCTCTCCAGGTCCCCATGAGGGTCCCACTCACCCTGGGAGGCTTCCCTGGCTGCTGTTTGGCTCAGCTCTCACCATAAGGTCCATCCCTGTTCCTGCAATGCTGACCCATGGCCCAGCAGGCGCCCTATGGTCAAGATGCTGCTCTGGAGCCATACCGTCCAGCTTTGTGTCCTGGTCGTCACTTACTGTGACAGTCTACACCCAGATGTCAAGTAAGACCTACTGTCCAGGGCGTCAAGAGGTACCCACTGGCTATAGGAACAGTATTTACTGCTATAAACATGGGATTCACCATATCCTGGCCTGGCCATACAAAACCTCTGTGGCCAAAGCATAGGCCTGGGAATAGCACTCATACAGACTAGTACTGTGAAAATGGCCAAAATGGAGCATGAGAGCTGACCAGAGCCTTAAAGAAGGAAAGTGGGGACAGTTTGGGG
Organism: Zapus hudsonius; assembly: GCA_004024765.1. NCBI lineage: Eukaryota > Metazoa > Chordata > Mammalia > Rodentia > Dipodidae > Zapus > Zapus hudsonius. The sequence goes on along the minus strand of PVHP010006819.1, from coordinate 22,168 downwards.
GCCAGTAAAGCAAGAGGATAGTTAGCCAGGTAAGCACCTAAGAGGCTGAGCTTGGCACACACTGTTTGACTTAGTTTTTTTTTTCTTTGTTCCAAGAGCACAGGCAGCCACAAATACAGACCTCCCTCCCTCACAATATCTGCAACACTCAAATGAATGAGGGTGAGGACTCCAAAAGCAGTACAGCAGATGTTGGCCAGTGAGAACTGCAAGCTGGCTGTCACCCCTCATTCCCTGCCCAAGGTCATCCTGGGCTAACAGGTGCAGTACTGCTGCCCACCGCTTGGTTGAACCCCAGACAGCAGTGCTCACCAAGCGAACACTTAGGTCATTTCCTAACAAAAGCCTTTCACCAGCAATACCCTCTGACCTCAGAGAATTGGAGGAATGGGACTTCTAAGAGTCTTCACCAGATACATGTGATGTCACAGCCAGATGACCTCTGAGTGCAGTCCTCCCCTCCATGCTGTCACAGGCATTGGGGCCAGGCTACGGAGATTCACCCCTGGCCTTTCTCACCCAGTCCTCCCCTAGCCCTAAATATGTGAAGGCTGCACTCAGCTATCCTGCCATCTGTCCAGAAATTCCTAGTCCTCCCTGTCCCCTGCTCCCCACCTGCACACCTCGAGAACCAGGGAGCTCACTGGTTCTGAGAGGCACTAGGGGTAGGCAGCAGGTTGGGCCCAGGTGCCACCACACTTGCAAGTGGAGGCAGCTCCTTCAGCCTCACTGGCGTCCAGCAGCTGGAGCTTGCCCTCTGATGCTGCAGAGAACAAATGGTGCTCCAAAAGGAGATCCTTTGGCTGCCCCCTGTCCAAGCAGCCTGCAGCCTCCCAGCAAGGTGGGAAGAGCTAATGCCGCAGCACTGAGCAGGAGCACCCTGAACCCAAGTACTTAAGTCTCAGTGTGACCGAACATCATTCCTTGTCCTTGCCTTTGGTAAGTTTTGGCCCAAATTTATCCTATACAGTTGGGCAAAGTGGTGCATACCTATAATACCAGCATCAGGAAGTGGAGGCAGGAGGATTGCAAGTGTAAGGCAGCGAGACCCTGCCTCAAATAAATCATCTATCTATCTGTCCTAAGCAGTCAACCTAAAAACTTAAGATGCCCTGGAGGGCAATAAGTCTTGCCTTTGTTCTGTTTGGTGGGAAGCTGCAAAGCCACTGAGCTGGCCTTAGGAAGCTTGCATCCTCACACCAGCCAGCCCCAAACAAGCCCATCCACCCCTGCCATAAGAGGCAGTGACCCTCCATCCAATGAGGAAGCAGGAAGCTGCTTTCCTCTCTTGGCATCTGGACTATTCCCCATTGGTCTCTGGGGCAGCAGCCACACACTGTTCACACGGAAGCCACCTCTCCTTGTGTAAAGCCTTTCTTTGACTTTTTTTTTTTTAATTTTATTTATTTATTTATTTATTTTGGTTTTTCCGAGGTAGGGTCTTGCTCTAGTCCAGACTGACCTGGAATTCACTATGTAGTCTCAGGGTGGCCTTGAACTCATAGCAATCCTCCTACCTCTGCCTCCCGAGTGCTGGGATTAAAGGCGTGCACCACCACGCCCAGCCTCAGTTCTTTGACTTCTTGACATTTCAGGAATGAAAAGGGCACTGCTTACCAAGCCAGCCAGCTCAGCACCTGGGAGCACAGGGCTCTTTTAATACCCTGGGGACCTGTGGTCCTGCCTGCCCTGGCTCTTTGTACTTGCAGTGGCCTTTCATGTGGTGGCTCAGGAGCAAGCCTCAGCACGTGAGGTCACTGCAGCTCCTTTCCTGTCAGCCAGCTAGTCCTGCAGTTAACTCCTATCTCATCTGTGCTTCTAATGGGTCAGGTCTCCCTCTAAAGGACAAGGACCCTCCCTGTTTTGCTCAGTGCTGTCCCACAGGCCTACCCCAGACCTGGGGACATAAGAGAATTAACATCCCCACGTAATCAAACCTTCAGCGTTGGTAGGAAGCCCAGTTCCACCAGTGCAGGAGCTTCAGCTGCTCCTTCAGATGCTTGTGAACCCACCAGGCACCTGCAGAGTTGTATTCAGGATAAGGTGCCCCCAACAGGGGACATCCTTCCTGCAAAGGGGCGTGCTGGCATCTCATGAGGCCTTTGTCTAAAAACCAGCTAAGGCTGTGTGCCTTGGGAAGGTTGCAGTGGCAGACGGAACGTCAGTTACATGGCCCATGGGCCCTGAGCAGCCGAGGCCACCAGATGGATGGTATTCATAGCACACAAAAGACCAGCGTCTACCAAACATGACTCAACCCTGAAAAGGCTGGCTTCGGGGTATGTGCCTCATTCAGCAGCACCCTCTTTTTCTGAATGTCCCTGTCCAGTCCACAAAGAGGAGGTCTCCAAACTGAAATGCAAATCTCCTGCTTTCGTTGGCCAAGGCCACCCACTAATCACCAGGTTAAAAGGTGCCAGCTGGGGGGGCGGAGGCTGCCAGGGGGAAGGGGGATCAAACCATCAGTGACTTCTCGCACTTAGCTTAGCTATTTTAGTATGACAAGCTTAGAAATACTTATGGAATAATTAAGATCCAAATACAGCAGACTAAAATTTATTTCAAATTTGCTTGTCAAGTAATTCTATTGCTCAGCCTAATAGGATCAAATCTTTTCCCATTATTTGTCATGCTCTAATGGAAAAGTATATAAAATCCCGATTTATGGTCAAGCATCAATTAATTTTAAAAAATGATTACACTACCAATGAATTAACCTCCAAGTTTAAATGCAAAGGTGGGGCTGTTTCAGCTCCATTATGGCTTCTTTACTCTTGTGAAAGGTCAGCCCATGTAGGAGTCTCTGTCCCATATTCCAGACACCCAGAACCTTCTCTCTAGGTGCAGGCTCCCTCCTGACAACACAAAGATCTTGGATGAGTCCCAAGTACAAGCCCCAAGTGTGGATGTATGAGACTATGTAAGAATGAAAGCCACTTTTCATCAGGAAATTCAGTGTATGTCACCTGTCTGTTGCCCAAGGTCAGTGTGGGAACCCAAGTGCTCTGTTCCAGCAGCAGCTAAGCACATCCTGGTTTAGTGTGTTCACCGTTCCCAGCACTTAGTTCAGCTCTGGTAAGTCAAAACTGACCATGGCCATGAGCATTTAAGGGTGCATCAGAGTGACGTGATCAATCCTGTCAGTAAACACTAAAGTGTCCCATGGAAGAGACAAGAAAGGAAGCACTGCAGAGGTGATCAGGTCCCCACACACTCCAGAGCCTGTCTGCTCCATTGCACCAGCACACAGTGACGACAGTCCCCTACACAGTCTGGACAAGGCTTGCTTAGCCAACTTCATCCATGGCTACTTGAACGTGTGGGCAGATCTGGTCCCCAACATGTCGCCTGGAGAGATGCAATCCCTGGAGGTCTAGCTGGCATATAGCTTTGAGTAGCTGTAAAGTGGACAAATGCCTGTGTCTGGTTCTGCACCCTCTCCTGCCTTCTCCATCTAGTGCCAGGTAAGCACCTGGCAGGCTCCAGGGCCTTGTGCTCTGCCACAGCCTGTAGCACCTGCTGCCTCCAAGGTCCTTCTCTATCTGTGTTCAGCTAACAGACACTGGGCACCATGGGAACATAAGCAGTCTACTTCATCTCCAAGGGCCTCTCTCCCAGCCAAAAGGACAGAAACCAGACTCTGTGGGAACAAGGAGCAGGAAGGCAGGCAAGCATGGCCACCCACCACTGGCAGCAGTAACAGAGCACTCTGTCCTCCACCTGTGGAATGAACAGCCTGTACTCATGTCCCTTGCTGTTTAGCACCTCCCACTCCCACTCCCTACCACCCTCTATAGGGAACAAGAGCAAACAGGACTCCAGAGTCACACACATCAGGACTCAGGTCCCAGCCTGTCAGCTGGGTGACTATTAAGAGCCAATCTCAGGCTCAGGTACCATCGCCTACAAAATAAGAGGATCAACACCTGCTTGCAAAACAGTTCTAGAAGCATCCCATGTGTTATGGCTGATGGCCTGTCAGACCTCCTATGACCCTAACCAAGAATTCTAGGGCCAGCAGAGGTTTTGCCCTGCTTCTGCAGGCGCTCTGCTCTCCAAGGTGGACTAAAGTGAAGAGAGAAGAGTCCTGAGGCCTCAGAAATCCTTGAGACACACAGGCTCACCTTTAGGATTCGGGTCTCTGCAGAGACCTTTGGGTGCCCAAGAAAACAAGCACAGGTGTCAGCTCCTGTCACAGATCAAGCTAACCATGACAAGCTGTAACAAATGATTTTCAGCAACAGAGCAGGTTTTGTCTTGTGAAATACTTAGACGTGACAGGCCTAAGCCCGGTCCACCATAAATACCAGAACAGCCTTTGGCTCCAACAAACAGCAGACCTTTTGTGTTGAGCCACCTTCTTATAAGGAAAAACAATTATTTCCACACATCCAAAAATGCTAGTGAAGAGCTAAATAAAGTTGACCCTAAATCTTTGAGGAAGTAGAAGGTTCCTGGAGCTGTGGGCTGGGAGGAGACCTCCTCTGCAGCCCCCCACCCTTTCTGCTTACTCCAGTTGGGAGTGACAGGAGGAGCAGGCAGCCAGACACTCTTCTAGCTTCATATTTTCACCCATGGCAACCTCCTGCCAGGGAGCTGAGCTGTGCCCAGACCACATGTTTCAAGAAACCACGGTGGTACAGGGACTGGGGGAGGGTAGCAGCTGAGTGAAGCCACTGGGGCCTATTTCTAGAGAACAGAGAGAGGCTTTGCCTGCCTGGGAGGATCAGCTGGATAACCCAACATAGAGTGTGTGGCGCCACCAAGCACCTTCTTCCCTGGGGGGGGGGCTCAGGGAGATGCTAGCTGCATGGCCAAGTAGAGACAAGGGCAGGGGGGCTGCGGCTCCCCATATTCTGCAGGGAATTCTATGCAATGGGGCACAGCTTCCTTCCCCCAGGAGGTCTCTGCTCTCATAGCTCCCTCCGAAGAACCTGACAAAAGAGGGTGCATTGCCCCACCCCTCATCTGCTCAGCAGGTGTCTTGATCACTCATCTTTGGGGCTTGTGCTGACAAGATCTTGGGTGCCACCCAGCTGCCCAGGCTGGGGCTCACAACATATCTACCAAGTCTCCAGGTGACTTTCCTTTGGGAACCACAGCACTAGAAGCATCTTTAGACATCCCCTCCCCTGGGGCAGTCTGTGTCAGCATCCTGTTCCCTACCTCCTCACCACCATCCTGCCGCTTAGGCCAGGTCACAGCTCTCACTTCAGCCATACCTCCATTCAGTCTCAGGCCCTGTTTTCTTGCCTTGACTTGGCCGCCAGCCAGCCCTTTAAAGGTGACATTATTTAAGTTAATCACAGCATTAGGTATGTCTCACTTTCAGAACTATCCTTCCTTCCAAGCTCCAGGGATAATTTTCAATACTCTCTACATGTTAGTTTGACTATAGAACAGCTTTCTATATTTCATTATAACATTCAAATCTGGCTTATGACTTTAACATATCAGTTACTAACCTGAAAGCCAAAATCAATAAACAACAAAAAAGCTCAACAGAAGGCCTGTCAGGTTCACCTGCATTGTTATTTTCACATCCATGTTTCTGGATAACAGATATCAAAGAACTGACTGAAAGCCTAGGTCAGAGGTGTGATAACCCACACCTGAAGTCCCAGCATTCGGGAGGATGAAGAAGAATGGAAGTAAGTTCAAGGCCAGCCTGATTCCCACCAATGAGTTCCAGGTCAACTTGAACTAGAGTAAGACCCTTTCTCAAAAAAAAAAAAAAAGAAAAGAAAAGAAAAAATGCACTATATAATGCCATCTTTGTCCTTTCAGCCACAAGAACAAATCCATCAGAATGGACACAAGTCTGTATTCCTAGCACTCAGAAGACCCCAAGAACTGAGAGCCCCAGGGCAGCCTGGGCTACATAGAGAAACCTTGATGGGAGGGAGGGAAGAGGGAAGGAAGGAAGGAAGTTAAAATGGCTCAACACTGAGCTGAGACGGAAACATTTACAGGAGTTTCTTTGTACATTTGTTTAGGAGGAAAATACAGCAGTGTTCAATACAAGACCTGAAAACAAGAGTGAGGATTTGCTTGTCTCGGGTCACAGACCTGCAATTAGTGGTTAGCTCCACAGTAGCAAGTCAGTTCCGCCAAACCTCAGCCAGTGATGGGAAGGAGCCTGACTGCAAGTCACTAAATGCCATGTCCCCAGAGCTGCTGGGGGGGGGGGGCAATGCCTCGGGCTACCACTCTGCCACCTGGGGCAGGTGAAAACAGGGACTGAGCAACAACTCGTGGCACCAAGAAGGATGCTAGGATCTTGCTAAACGACAGACCTCTTAAAAGCTGCGGTCTATGATCAAGGAGCATCCCAAGACGACGCTCCGCAGGCCTTCTACGTCTACTGGGCACCCCCCACCCAGTGTTGGGGTTTCTATAGAAATGATCACTAAAAGTACGGTCTTCAGTGTTTGCGTCTCTAAGTCCCCGGTCTCGGTGCTCTGCAAGCACACGGCCAGCTACCGAACCAGGAAGAGGGGGGTTCGGACAGGAATGGGGGACCCTGGAGGTGTGGCTGCTAGGCTCGACCATGGACGGAGGGTGTCGGGGAGCCGGGGGCCACCTGAGCCGGCCAGGGCGGAAGGCGGGCCTCACCTCGCACGTCCGCCGCCAGCGCCCGCCAGGTGGGCGCGTAGCCGATGCAGTGGCCGCACCACGAGGAGTGGAACTGCACGAGCCACGCGGCCGAGCTGTTGGTCGTGGCCGCGCGCACGGTGCCGCCGTCCAGCAACCACACGGCATCCTCGCCTGCTCGGTACAACCGTGCCGCGCCGCCCGCCCGGGGCCCCGCGGCCGCCGCCGCCAGCAGCACCAGTAACCGCGGCAGCCGCGCGCCTCGAGGCTCGGCCGGGCGCCGCGCTCCGGATCCACCGAGGCGCGCCGCCGACCTGGCCGCCGCCATGTTGGGAGTGCCACCCGCGCGCCGACCTTTCACCCTGGCAACCGCCGTCACGTGGTTGCGCGCGCAGGCCCGTGCGCTCGGATAGCCCCGCCCACAACCTCTGATCACGCCAGGCCCCGCCCTGCTCACGCTTCCCGCTGTCTCGCCGCAATCTCTTGAATAGCTCCGCCCCCTAAGCGCTCGGTTCCGCCCACAAGCTCTAATCACTAGAACCTGCACACTCACAGATCGCCCCGCCCCCGAGCCCTTGGCCACGCCCCCTAGATATCGTATGGCCCCGCCCTTGTGCCTTAGTCCCTCGCCGGAGCCCTATCACGCCAGGACCCGCCCCTTTCTTGCTCCGCCCCTAAGCGCTTGGCCCCGCCCTGAGCCCTGGGATAGCCACGCCCACGTACCCTTGGTGTCGAGCCCTATCACACCTTTTTTGCTCCGCCCCTTGCTCTAGCTCCGCCCCCAAGCTCTCTGCTCTCCCCGCCTCCGATCCCTGGCCCCGCCCCCCATATGCACCTATCAGGTGCGCTTTTCATCAGCGCGCCCCCAAGGTGTCTTGGGACCTCAGATTTGAGCAAGAGGAAAATACGCAGTGCCACGTTTATTGTGATTTTTAACTAAACACCGACTCGTGTTTCAGTCTGAAATGAAAATTTAATGCGTAGTAAATTAACAACTATTCGCTGGTTTACCTGAAATTTATGTAACAGGAGTTTTACATGGCAACCTGTCAGGGCCTCAACTGTCCTCGACGCTGACCTCGACTTTTAGCCAAAAGAATGTATCAAAATGTGCTAAGTTTTAGGAGGGAAGAGTCACCTTCGGCTGCAAGGTTTATTCCTTCTTCCCAAAGCTAACAAGTGAAAGTTCCATGTGACTTTTTTTCTTAAATAGATTTTCCCCCTTAGTGCTATTCCTAATTTTTACACACATCAAGGCTATCTGAACTCTGACCAAAACCAAAGAATTCAGATGAGTGATTTTAGCCCACAAGAACCTCTGCTAGCTTTATTTGAACTTAAAATAACCTCGTGCCCTCTTCCCTCCTCCCAGCTCACTTACTCCTTCTGTGGGTGTGCCAAGGCCCTGAGCTGGAACTGTGTTGAGCACCAGAGAGGAGTCCATTGTGCCAGAGCAGAAAGCCAGGACAAATGAGTAAGAGGAATACCCACAGTGACAACATGAAAAGGAGAGAAGCTGCCTTCAGTGATTGTGGGCATGAAGGAAGGTGCAGGGATGAGGTCCCTGGTGTGAGCTGTGGGCATGTGTGTAATTCTGTCCTTGTCCCAAGAGCTTGCAAGTCTCATCTGCAAGCACCAGGCCTGCTCCAAATTGGGTTCTGAGAACCAGACTTCCTGGCTCAATCCTCTATGGAGGCAGGATGATCAGGAGTTCAAGGCCAGCTACAGCAAAGTTGAGGCCAGCCTGAGCTATATAAGATACGTGCTCAAAAAATTTAAACAAAATAAAATAAAAACCAAAGAAAGCAATCCTGTTCTGGGGTCCTCAGGAAAGGGCTTTTGCTTGAGGCAAAGGGAAGCAGATGCCAAGACACAACTTGGTATTTTTTAAATTAAATATTTTTATTTACTTATTTGCAAGGGGAGAGAGTAGGGAGAGAGAGAGAGAGAGCATCTAGCCACCGCAAATGAACTCCAGATGCATGCGCCACTTTTACATCTGACTTTATGTGGGTACTAGGGACTCGAACCCAGGTCTTAGATTTGGCAGGCCAGTGCTTTAACCACTGGGCCATCTCTCCAGCCCCACAGCTTGGTGTTTAATTGCTGACATATGCTAAACAGGACAGGACTGCAAACTTAGGAACTTATATGGGAGCTTCAAGCATTTCTTAGGGACCTAGAGCTGTCTTGAGGAGGTGAATTGACTTCCAGAGCCTTCCTCAGGCCTGTTCCTGCAGGGAGCCTTAGTCACAAATCCTGACTCTATACAAGATTCTGGTGCAGGATAGAAAGATGGAAAATTAAGGGGACATGGGAAAGGAAAGGAGACCCTCACTCCAAAGTCAGGTTGAAGCCTCTCATCAACTGAGAGTCAAGAATTCCAGTCCAGAGTTGGGGAGATGGCTCAATGGATAAGAACTTGCCATGCATGCCTGAGAAACCGAGTTTGGATCCCCAAAGCTCATGTAAAAGCCAGGAGTTTGTGGCAGGCTTCTGTAATGCCAGCCCACACACAGTGAGGTGGGTGGCAGAAACAATTTCTCCAAAGCTTGCAGAACAGCTAGCCTGTCGAGAGACCCTGCCTTGCCCCAAACGAGCTGGAAGGTGAGGACTGACATCTCAAAGATGTCCTTTAACCTCCCCACACACTCATTGGCATCTGTGTGCCCACACTCACACTCACACACATGCACATACACAGCACATACCAAAAAATAAAAATCCTGGGGCTGGAGAGATGGCTCAGCGGCTAAAGCACTTGCCTGCAAAATCTAATGACCTGCGTTTGATTCCCTAGTGGCCAGATGCACAAGGTGGTGCATGCGTCTGGAGTTCCTTTGCAGCGGCTGGAGGCCCTGGCATGGCAATTCTGTCTATCTATCTTCTCTCTTCTCTATATCTCTCTCTGCTTGCAAATAAATAAATAAAATATTTTTAAAAATAGAAAAATAGGGCTGAAGAGATGGCTTAGCAGCTAAGGCACTTGCCTCCAGTGCCTAAGGCCCCAAGTTCAATTCCCCAGTACCCACATGTGCCAGACCCACAAGGAAAACCCGGCAGCTTCAGGGCCACGTGAACCATGGCCATAGCTGCATTGGCAAACACTGAAAGCACCCTGGAAGGCTCGGTTAACGCTGGTGGCATGCATCATCACCACAGGATCAACTTCGACAACTATCATCCAGGTTACTTTGGAAAAGTTGGTATGAGGCATTACTACTTAAAGAGGAACCAGAGCTTCTGCCCAACTGTCAACCTTGACAAATTATGGACGTTGGTCAGTGAACAGACACGGATAAATGCTGCCAAAAACAAGACTGAAGTTGCCCCATCATTGACGCTGTGCCATCCGGCACATCTGGGGAAAGGAAAGCTCCCCAAGCAACTTGTAATTGTGAAGGACAAATTTTTCAGCAGAAAAGCTGAGGAGAAGATAGAGGGTGTTGGGGGCCTGTGTCCTGGTGGCTTGAAGCCACACAGCAAGGTTCTTAAATGTTGACAAATGCTAAAATAAACAAACTAATTAATTAAATTAAATTAAAAAATAGAGCTGGGCATGGTGATGCACATCTTTAATCCCAGCACTTGGGAGGCAGAGGTAAGAGGATTCCTGTGAGTTCAAGGCAACCCTGAGACTCTGTAGTGAATTCCAGGTCAGCCTGGGCTAGAGAGAGACCTTACCTTAAAAAAAGTTTAATTTAAAACAAATTTTTAAAAAGTAAAAAAAGGGGCTGGAGAGATGGCTCAGCAGTTAAGGCACTTGCCTCCAGTGCCTAAGGTCCCAGGTTCAATTCTCCAGTACCCACATATGCCAGACCCACAAGGTGATGGCCCTGGTGTGCTCTCTCTCTCTCTCTCTCTCTCTCTCTCTCTCTCTCTCTCTCTCTCTCTGTATCTGTATCTCTCTGCTTGAAAATGAATAAAAAATTTTAAAAAAACTAAAAAAAATTTAAATTCTAGCACAATTAGCATTTGCTGTGGTTGCCAACATAGAGACATTTTCAAATGTCACAATAGCAATGAATTACGTTTGAACACTAAGCATGCATGACTTTCAAATTTCCCAGCTATAAACCTGCAGTTTTCTAGGAATCTCAAAAGAAATAGGGCTGGAGAGATGGCTCAGCGGGTAAGGCACTTGCCTCTAGTGCCTAAGGCCCCAGGTTCAATTCCCGAGTACACACATAAGCCAGACCCACAAGGTGGTAGCCCTGGTGCTCTCTCTCTCTCTCTCTCTCTCTCTCTCTCTCTCTCTCTCTCTCTCTCTCTCTCTCCTTGAAAGTGGATAAATAAAATATTTTTTTAAAAAAAGAAACAACATTTATACTAAAAGAAATGTCTTGGGGACTGGAAAGATGCCTCAGTGGTTAAAGCTTGCAAAGTCTGCTGGCCTGGGTTCAATTCCCCAGTACCCAGGTAAAGCTAAATAAAGTAGCGCATGCATCTAGAGTTTGCAGAAGCAAAAGATCCTGGCATGCCCACACTCCTCTCCTCCTCCTCCTCCTCCTCCATCTTTCTTTTGTTGCAAATAAATAATATTTTTAAATCTTTAAAAAAATGTCTTAACCCAGCCGGGCGTGGTGGCACACGCCTTTAATCCCGGGAGGCAGAGGTAGGAGGATCGCCATGAGTTCAAGGCCACCTTGAGACTATATAGTGAATTCCAGGTCAGCCTGGGCTAGAGTGAGACCTTACCTCAAAAAACCGAAAAAAAAAAAAAAAGTCTTAACCCCATTGTGACTCATGGTTTTATCTTAATCAGATTGTAATCCCAGCCAAGTCCCTCTGGAGCCATTATGGAAAATCTCACGTATGGAAAAGGTGAAAAAGAGATGGGAGGGTAGAGAATTTCTTAGAACCTGTTGAACATTGAAATTCCAAAAACATTTACAGTTCAATATGCGGGTATTGCTAAGAGACTTAAATTTGGCTCTCCTTTGAGAAGCCCACACCATGCTTGGATGGTCTGTTCTTTCCTTCAGGGTCCCTCTTCCTACTAACCCCCAGGCTGAAATCTATGTCAAATCTTCTTCCTGATGAATTCCAACTCTGCTTCAAATCCTGGAATTCTTTCCAGCGGCAGAGCCCAGGATCGGCTTCACCTGCGAGGGGATTCCTAAAGGAGCCAGGCAGGTAGACCAGCAGGTGGGTGGGCTGTGTCTCCCCATTCACTGTGCTCCCAGCCCAGGCTCAGATAAGAGGTGTGGTCCAAACACACCAAGTCCCCAGGAATGTGTGCTCCTGGCCCTCTGTCTCGGCCCTGTGGCCTCTGTGTGTGTGTTATGCAAGTGGCTGTCTTGGTGGCACAGGGCAGAGAACCCAAGGGACTCGTGAAGTTTGTGAGACAGTTTGGGCTATGCACTGCTGAAAGCGCTCAGAAGCGACCATTGAGCAGGACATTGACGGAGATGGATCTCAGGAAAATCAAAGGTGGGGTTTAACTGAGAAATAACGACTTTCTATGAAAGATAATGACTTCTCTGGAGGCTGGTGTCAGGATTTATTGGCCCAAGTGGTTACTGGGGATCTAAGACAGGGCCAGGCCCAGTCTGAGACCTTGGAGGGAGGGACCTTGGCTTGAAGCCTCACCCCAGTCAATAAGTCTGAATGCCAAAGCATTCTGCCCACCCAGCACTGGCAAGATGAAATGTGTTTAGGACCTTGGGTGGATATACTTTCTCTCCGCCCACCAGAGTCATTTCATAACCCTGCTCAGGCTGTCCTTTGAAAGCCTGGCCTGGGTTCTTATTAGTTCCCCACAACCAGCCTCTGCTCAAGGGCACCATGCCAAGGCTAAAAAAAATGACTCGATGTCATGATGAACCTGCTCGGCACCCAGGGAAGGTCACTCTGGGGATCCCTGGCTCAATTGCATGTGTAGCCCCAATATGGCGTAAGGATGCCAGCACCAACCTCATACAACCAGTCGGGGGTGGGGGGGCTGTGAAATTAGAGGTGAATCTGCAAGGTTATGATGATGGAGATTTATTGCCATGCCAAACGTGTGTGTGTAAAATACATAATTCCTCTCCCACAGCCTCATAAATCCAAACGGGTCAGCAATAAGTAGAAAAAAAAATAAAAAATTACGGACTAATTCGTTCCAAACCCAGAAAGGAATCAATAGGAAAGCTGTAGTTCAAAATGTGTTTTGAAATCACAGACATAGAGAAGCATGCATTTCCTTGCGGGACCAAATGTCTGAGCTTGAAGGCCAATTGGGGAGTACTTGGTGCAAAGCTAATTGAACAATCTTTGGGGTTACTTCCATAACAAGATATGCCTCTACAAAGCACATGGATAAAGGTTGACTTCGGGCTGAAGAGATGGTTCAGCAGTTAAGGTGCCTGCCTGCAAAGCCTGAGGACCTGGGTTCGATTCCCCAGTACCCACATAAAGCCGGATGCACAGGTAACACATGTGTCTGCAGTTTGTTTGCAGTGGCTGGAAGCCCTGGTGTGCCCATTCTCTCTATATATCAGTCTCTCTCTCTAAAATAAATAAATAAATAAATAAATAAATAAATAAATATTTTTTTAAAAGGTTGGCTTGCCGAGCAGTCCACCTAGAGCTAAGAAGCAGTTCCTGAGCCCTGGCCAGCTGTGGATCTGTAAGGGGCTGTTTGAGAATGAGTTCCTGCTTCATGGAAGGTGCCTAAAGGATCCCTGAGGAGCTTAAGACCCTGCACCAGAGCAATGGGGCAGAGGGTGTAGACAGCACAAATCATGTGACCTGGCACCTTGGAGCTTTGCCAGACCATCTGTGAAGATGTCCTTCACAGAAGCCGAGTGTGTGTGTGTGTGTGTGTGTGTGTGTGTGTGTGTGTGTGTGTGTGTGTCTTATAGTGCAATACTGTATGGCTGGGGATCTGAGGGCTGGAAGGAAGAAGCTGAGATCAGTGAGACCCTACCTCCCCAAAAAATCCCAGAAATAGAATAAAATAAAAATAAGAAGGGATGAGGTATAGCTCAGTAGTCGAGAACTTCCCTACCATGCACAAGGCCCTAGATTCTACCCCTAACACTGGGGAAATAGTGTTACGATGTAAGGCCTAGTAGCTGAAGAGATGGATGACTCTGCAGTTAAGGAGCTGACAGTCTGGGTTTGAATTCCCAGTACCCATCTAAAGCCAGATGCACAAAGTGGTACATGTGGCCTGGAGTTTGTTTGCAATAGAAGTACTCACTCTCTTTCTCTCTCTCTCTCTTTGATAATAAATCAATAAGTATATTTAAAAATGTAAGGGCTGGGGAGCTGTCTCAGTGGCTAACAGGAGCTTTCTCCTCAAACCTATTCCCTGGAGTTTGGATCCCCAGCACCTATATAAAAGCCAGGCACAAAGTGACACATGCATCTGTAATCCCAATGTGCCTATGGCAACGGGAGAGAGAGTCAGAGTCCCAAAGCTCACAGACCAGCTAATTTGGCTTCCCAGTGGCAAAATAAGAAAAACCTTGTCTCAAAACAAGACAGAAGGAGAGGACCAACACCCAGAGGTTGTCCTCTGACCTCCACACGTTTACCATGGCATGAGTGCATCCCCCTACACACACACACACACACACACACTCACACACATTTTAAAAATACCAGGCTGGGGCTGGAGAGATGGCTCAGCAGTTAAGGCACTTGCCTCCAGTGCCTAAGGCCCCAGGTTCAATTCCCCAGGACCCACATAAGCCAGACCATAAGGTGGTGACCCTGGTGCTCGCTTGCGCACTCTCTCTCTCTCTGCTTGAATAAATATTTTTTTAAAAAAACCAGGCTGGAGAGATGGCTCAATAGTTAAAGGCATATTTGTGCAAGGCTTGCTGGCCCGGGTTCGACTTTCCAGTGCCAACACAAAGCCAGATGCACTGTGTCATATGCACCTGGAGTTTGGTTGCAGTGGCGAGAGACCCAGAGCTGGGGAGATGGAGACAGGCAGAGCCCTGGCACTCGCTGGCTAGTCTAGCCAAATCAGTGAGTGTGGACCATGCTAATCAGAAACCTGGTCTCCAAAAGAGGTGGATGGTGCACCTGAAGATGACATTCAAAGTTGTCCTTTTGACTCCACATGCACGTGTGCCCACACACACGCTCACACCAAGCACACACACAAACTCACACCATGCACACATACACATGCTCACACCATGCACACACACACACTCGCACCATGCACACACACAAACTCACACCATGCACACATACACATGCTCACACCATGCACACATACACGCTCACACCATGCACACACACAAACTCACACCATGCACACACACACACAAACTCACACCATGCACACACACACACAAACATAATGCACTAGTCATGGTGATACAGGCCTGTAATCTTAGCTACTTTTAGGGCTGAGAAAAGCCTGGCTGGGCTGGAGTGAGTTCAAGACCAGCCTGGGTAACTTAGTGAGACCCTGCCCTGCTGGTCTTAGCATCTCTCTCCAGGCACTCTGATAGAAAGTGAAAAGGTAGCTGGGGACATAGCTCAGCTCTAAAGTGCTTGCCTAGTGTGCACTAAGGTCCTAAATTCCATCCCCAGTAATTCAAAAACTTTTTTAAAATTTTGACTTTTCTTTTAATATTTTATTTATTCATTTTCAAGTAGAGAAATACAGAGGGAGAGAGAGAGAGAGAGGGAGAGAGCACCAGGGCTACCATCTTGTGGGTCTGGCATATGTGGGTACTGGGGAATTGAACCCAGGGCCTTAGGCACTGGAGGCAAGTGCCTTAACCACTGAGCCATCTCTCCAGCCCTCAAAAACTTTTTAATATGCAGAAAAATAAGAAGAGGAAAACCTATTTTTTTGGAAGATAAGCCCTTCATATTTTAGAATATTTATTCAGTCAGGTTTTAAAATTAATTTTTAAACTGATGCATAAAACAAAAAGGTTTACATATTACTGGTGTGTCCTGTGATGTTCTCAAGTGTTTCTGCATGAGCAGTTTTTCCAGCCATTGAATCGGACATTTCATAATCCAGCCTTCTCATGTAACAGATTGATACCACTGACACAAATTATTCATAAACATAGTTTTTAAGGATTAAAATAAGAGAGCAAGACCAGGGTGCAAGGGAGAATAACCGAAGGGGAGGAGAGAATGAGGAGGGTAGGAGATTAATATGATCAAAGAACATGATATACTTACATTAAAATGTCTTTATAAAACTCACACTATTTACAATGACCACACATCAATAAAAAGTCAATTTAAAGAAAAAAGAAAACATAAAGTGAGTTGGAAAGGATGGGTGGGTGGATAAGTGCTACAAATATACACAAATGCACATAGTACACACATATGTACACACTCACACATGCCTGCACACATACTACTTTAAGACATGGACCTCTGAGAGGTCCAACCATGTGTGTGAGCCTCATCCCATGAAGTTCTTCTCATGACTGAATCAAGAGAACAGATTTGAAAGCTACTCCCTCTCAAATAATTGATCACTAGACTAATGTAAAAGCCACTTCCTGTCAGGTGTGATGACTCACATCTGTAATCCCAGCACTTGGGAGGCTGAGGCAGGAGAATTGCCATGAGTTAGAGAGTGGGCTATAGCATGAGACCCCATCTTGTACACACACGTATGTGCATATGCGCACGCACGTGCACACACACACACACACACACACGCCCATTCCCTGAGAGCACAGAAAGCATGATCAAGATGGAACAAAACTTCAGAAACAAGGCATGTGAAGACACTGAGTCCCTGCAAAGTGCTGTCCAGTCAGAGGAGGCTATGGGGGGCCAGTTCTAGAACAAACTCTAATGAGCTCTTGCCTTGGAACATTATGTGTGTGTGTTTGTATAGGGCTCAAGTGCCACAACTCATGTGTAGAAGTCAGAGGGCGACTTCGAGGTGCCTGTGCTCCCCTTGAGTCAGGGTCTCTTACTACTAAGCTGCCAGACTGCAATGGCTGCAAGTGTCTTTGGATTCTCCTTGCTCTGCCTCCCATTCTTCAGAAGTGCCTTGGCATCATATTCATGCACCCCTTGGCATCCAGCTTTATGTGGGCACTGGAGAACTGAAACAGGGCCAGCAAGTTTTGTGTGCCATCTCCCTAGTCCCCCTTGCCCTGGAATTCCTAAGGACAACCTCATTCCTCTGATTGTTCTGTGCCCCACAATGCATGCCTCTGTGGAGCTAAGACTGGGAGCTTTCTGCTATTGCCTGAGCCTGGCATCAGTGCCCAGTGACTTCAGGATTATTTGGGGTGAGTGGTGGGCAGCAGGGACCCTCCCTTGAGACATCAGAGTCCATCAAAGCAGATGGAAATGATTCCTCTGGCAGGAGTCACTGCTGCAATGGCCTGTCATTGCCCTTAAAGTGTACCCAAGCTGCTCTGTTCTCCTGAGTGTGGCATCCCACCCAGGGCCACCCTGCTTCCTTCAGAAATCCCTAACTCCTAGCCACTGGTGGCCAGTCCCTAAACCTCAGCCAAATGAGGCCCAGGTACTTCAGGCTCATTTCATTCTCAAGGTTAATCTGCTCATGGCTTCTCTCCACACAGGAAATCCTGCGTGTTTGAGTCAACAATAAGTCCCTGATGTGTCCTGAGATAAGCTGGCACTCTCGTAAAGGGGGACATTGTTTCTTTGTGGAAAAGCCACCCGTGGGTGACACCCACCCATGCCTTTATATAACTGCTCTGGGTAATTCCATCCTGGAAGGTCTCCCAGGAAATGAATGAGGTGGTATAGGCCTAGCTCCAGACAGTGAGCCCTGAAAGGTACAGGGTTTCCTTCTGGGCCCAGTTACTGTGTTCCCAGGAATATGGTGCCTCAGTGAGCCTTCTTCAAGCAAGAAGTCAGCACACCAGGAGAGAGCCCCGGCCTCAGGGGATGAGCACCAGACTTTGCTGAACGAGGGTGACAAGGTGCCAGCCAGTCCCTTTCACCTGCTCCACTCGGGCACATAGTATGAGAGAGTGCTCATCACCCCACAAGTACTTTGCTGAAACTAAATGCAGCCAGATCCTTGACGTCATGAGTCAAAGGCATGCATTGTGGGGCACAGAACAATCAGGTGAATGCTAAGCACAGCCTTGAATGGTGCCTTCTCTTCCCCCTCTTGGCCTTGCTGATTCCCACACCGTCCTTTTTGGGGGCTGTTCTCTCTGGGGCCTCTGACCTCCTGGTCTTTCCTTGACTGGCCAGCCATGGACCACCACCCTAACTAGCCTTTTTTCGGGGGGGGGGGTGTTCAAGATAGGATCTTGCATTAGCCCAGGCTGACCTGGAA
Organism: Zapus hudsonius; assembly: GCA_004024765.1. Taxonomy (NCBI): domain Eukaryota; kingdom Metazoa; phylum Chordata; class Mammalia; order Rodentia; family Dipodidae; genus Zapus; species Zapus hudsonius. The sequence goes on along the minus strand of PVHP010006819.1, from coordinate 4,317 downwards.
TTCACTCTGTAGTCTCAGGGTGGCCTCAAACACCCATCGATCCTCCTATCTCTGCCTCCTGAGTGCTGGGATTAAAGGCATGCGCCACCATGCCTGGCTCCTGATTAGCCTTTGATGTTGTATGGATGTATGTGCATGTACATAAGTGTGCAAAGGCCAGAGGATAACTTCAATATCATCCTCCAGCCCCTTTGCATCGGGTTCTGTCATTGGCCTTGCCAAGGAGGCTAGCCTGGTTGGCTGGTGAGCCCCAGGGATCCTCCAGTCTCTGCCTTTCCAGTGTGCACCGTCACACACAGCATTTTTACATGGGTTCTGGGGATTGGACTCAGACCCCCATGCATGCAAGGCAAACATTTTACCCACTGAGATGTCTCCTCAGCTCATACATGCACATGTGCACATGAACACTCCCTTAGCTTCAGGCCCTTCAAGAACATGATGGAGGGGCTGGAGAGATGGCTCAGTGGTTAAGGTGTGTCATAGTAGCTGCACGCTGCTGGGATGAACCTCCAAATCAGGCACAGTTATGAAAGGATTTATTGAAGGTACAGATCCAGGGGAAGTCCATAATGGTGAAAGAGGCTGGCCCCCCTTTCACAGGTTGAGAGAGAGAGAGAGAGAGAGAGAGAGAGAGAGAGAGAGAGGCCATCACCAACACCACACACAACACACCAGCAAACAAGCAGGAAGGAAGGAAGAGATTTCCTTACATCTTGCCCCTCTATTGAGAGGGCCGACCACTCTGGAGGAAGGGCTCACTCTGAAGGAGGGACTTCCTCCTTTAGTTAATCCTTCCTGTAAGCAACCTCAGAGACCCACCCAAGATTACTATGGATTACTAAACAGGTCAAATTGACAACAAAGCTTAACCATCACAAGGCACTTGCCTGCAAAGTCTAATAACCCAAGTTCAATACCCCCATACCCATGTAAAGCCAGATGCACCAAATGGCACATGTATCGGGAGCTCATTTGCAGTGGATGGAGGCCCTGGCATGCCCATTTTTTCTCTCTCCTCTCCATCTCTCTCTGCTTGCATATAAATAATTTTTTTAAAAGAACCCAAATGGAAGCTATGTACCACTTGCCCAGGTAAATGCAGACAGAGCCAGTCCACAGTTGGGGTAAGGAAGTCCTGTTCATTGGACTAAGAAGACCATCCTGCCAACCAACTACGAGGTGGCCATTATGTTTGACAGTCCAACCTTGGAGGTCCAAGCATCCTGAAGCATACACACAGACATACACAGGTATCTCAGATGTCTGCATATTCATCATATCAGAACACACCTCTAGGGGCTGCCTCCAGGGACCATTGAGGACAGAGCAGCCAGAGAGTCACATAAAATTTTCCTGCTGAGCTTGGTGGACACCACATCCACTGGCCCAGCACCCCCTAGGCCTGGAAGATTAGCACAGCCTCTGGAGGTCAGGTCTGCTGCCCAGTCTGTCTCTGGTAACTGCTCTCTGCCTGTTGAGTCCTGGACCTTGGGCTGGTCCTTGGCCCAGAGGCTCAGGACTCCCTCCTCCTCACTAGTGTGCCCAAGGGACCCTGCATGACCACTGACCACCAAAGGCGCTTCGCCTGGGGGAGGGACTTTTGGGGCTGCAGGGCAGACAGGTGAGGGTGTGGCTGCCCTTTTGTCTAAGATATGTCCTGTCTCTGGCTGGCACTCTGCACCCTCAAAACACTGCACCCCTTTCCAGGGGCCCCACTGAGTGCCAAGTAGCACATCTGTGTCACCAGCCACCAGTGCCATTGGCAGACCATGCCTGGCCATACAGGCTACTGGAGACACAGTAGGGGGCTGTGCTGATGGGTCACTATCTATTTCCTTGCTCAAGAGGGATGCTGGCCAGACGGCAGGTTCAGACCACTGGCCATCCTCAGCCTGGCTCATCACCGCCGAGCTTGAGTCACCCCGTCTGCCATCTAGGTTTCCATCCTGACTGGGGGCCCTTAGGCAGAGTCCTGACCCCTGCAGCCCTGGGGACGGGGCCTCTGCCGGAACTTCCTCGGACAAGGATGATACGTCTTCAGCGGTGGTGGAAGTGTCTTCTCCCAGAGCACTTAGTGAACTCCCTAGAAGCATGGCCTCATCGGGTGGGGAAGGGAAGTCTTCTGAGCTCAGATTGGACTCGTTGATGTCACTCTTTGATTGGGGGATGGGAGGTGGTGGAGGAAGGTTCGGATCCCTGTGGGTGGATGATGGGAGGTCACCGCTGCCATAGGATAGTTCCTCATCCACAGGAGACAGGAGCTCTGTCAGGAAGCCACTCATACATGGAGGACTAGCTGCCTTCATGACAAGAAGGGTTCTGTCTCCCTCACTCCCAGCTTCTGGGCTTTTGGCTCCTGAGGGCGCCTTGGGAGGAAACTGCAGGGTAGTGGGGGTTTGGGGCTCGAGGGAGGCTTGTAGGGAGTTCCTTTCGGTGGACAGACCTGGATTGGCACCCTGGGATCTCTCCTGGCAGCCAGCCAAGGTCTGCGCAGGCCAATCTCCTTTGCTGAAACCTACCACTTCTGAGGTGGAGGTGTCTGAAGAAAGGGACAGGTCTAAGTCACTGGTGGAAGGGGTCTGGGGTGGGAGCATGGTACAGGCCACTGCAGGGGACACCTGATTGTTTTGCCCTGAGTTTGATACACTAGTAAGGTTTCTACTGGTTCTAGAAACTTCTTGGTCTTCTCTTGGATCTGTGAAGGGATGAGCCACACAGGGCTCCCTGCTGCTTTCTAGGTTGGATGTACCATCTACAGGCAAGGAGATCCCTGAGGCTGGATCAACATGAGGGCCAGGTTCCAGAAAGTTCTCCTCAATGTCTTCATCCCAAATTCTGCTAGAGGTTTCTGACAGCTCTGATCCCAGCCTTGGAGAGGGGGTATCTGGGAGGGGCAATGACCAGCCTGTCCACAGGAGGCTGTGCCCTGGCTCTGGGTCTCCTGCCATAGCTACCATCTCAGGGGAGTCACACAGGGACCCAGCCCTGCTGCCTTCCATCCTCTGCCAGGTCACCTGTCCCACATCCTTAGAAACACCACCCGGTTGAGGGTGGCCAAGGTGGAGTCCCCAAGATGAAGGAGGGCCAGATTCCTCCCAGGAGATGTCAGCAGAGAACTCCCTAGACCATCTGGAGTTTTTATCTAGTGTGACCTCAGCTTCTAAACTGGATGGGGAAGAGGAGCTGTCAGAGAGCTGGACCAAGGTGGCTGTGGCTTTCTGGAACTCCTGGAGAGATGAACAGGATAGGCTGCTCTCCAAGCCCGCTGAGGAGGCTGGTCGTGATGCTGGGGCTTCCGAGCAGGTGCTAGGAGCAGACTCGGAGCCCAGGTCCAAGGGGGCGGCAGGCTGGGAGCTGCCCGGGCACAGGATGGGTGGCATCTCCTCAGGAGCTGCTGAGACAAGGCAAGTTTGAGGGCAGGCCACAGTTGTCATACCCTGCATGATAGAACCCATCCCAGAAACAGCCCTGCCCCTCTACAGAGCAAGAACAGCCTCCCCAGTCAGCACCCTAAGACCAGAAAGACACCCCAACAGAGGCTGGAAAAAGGACAACAATGCAGTTTGACTTCAACTCCAGTTAATTATGACAGCTCCTTCCCTACAAGTGGTCATGGTTGCTGTCCCTGAATATCAGAATCAAGCCTCAGAATACCATGGCTGTGGCTGTCAGACCTTGAGGCTGGCTCTACTCGGCTTTGTTTGTGGATGGGGACTCTATCCATAGTTGTTCTCCTCAGGCCTGCAGCCCTGGAGGGGCGGGGAGTTAGGCAGGGTTCCCCACCCAGCTGGACAGCATGGAGGTCAGGGCTGTATTATTTGAGAGAAGTCAGGTTATGATTCTAGAACTGGTTTTGAATAACCTTTAAGTGAGTGCTTAATGGTCTGTAAACTGGTTCTGGAGGGGGGGTGTGGCTGAAGGAACCGGGCCTTACCTGGGGAGGCAGCTTCCAACTGGGTGCAGGAGGGGACATCAGGGTCCTCTTGCTGACAAGCCTCTCTCCTGTAAACACATGAAGTTCTGGATGGCCCAAAGGGGTCCTTGTCCTCCCAGCCACCCTTCCCCAAGGGTTCACAGTCAGTGACCTGGGGGTAGGGGAACAGTCAACTGTGCCACACTCTTGGGAGCAGTCCAGCCAGTCATCAACCACTGACACACAGGGTTCTTGGGGGGGCTGCTTCTAGGGAATATCTGGCCTCAGTCCCTCCTAGAGTGGGTGGCAGGTGAGGGGCACTTCCAGATGCTTCAGAGGCATCTGTTCTGAGCCTAGGCTGCTTTTCAGGCAAAAACTTTGTTTCTAAGAGGGGCTTGGAC